>VZRX01007977.1:183308-209774 GCA_013398075.1 Notiomystis cincta | reverse complement strand
GCGGGTGCCGTGGCGAGGGGCGCAGTCGGAGCTTTCTGCTCTGGAGCTCGGCAGTGGGCACGGAGTCGGGGTGGTGGTGCTGCCCCGCGTGTACGGGATGCCGCGGGCTCGGCCCGTGCTTGCAGGCAGCTTTGCCGCAGCGGGGGCCCGGCCTAACCGGGCTTGGGCTGGAGCGCCGGGGGCCATCAGTCCATCCCGTTTCGGCACCAGGGCCAGCCGGCCGTCAGGCCGGCTTGCTCGGGGCTGTATCCACCTGGTCCTTGCGGTGAAAGAGGTTTTGTCGTACTCGCCTTGTTTTATTGATGGTGCTCTCCTGGTCCAACCCCGCCGGATGCTGCTGGCCCCCTCTGCCTCCAGGAGCGGCTCGTGTTCAGCGTGCTGTGCCCCGGGCGCTTTCCAGCAGAGTTGTTCCCAGCCAGGCATTTCCCATTTGCCGCAAGGGGCTGCTCCTTCCCCAGTGCAGGTTTGCATAGGCCTTTGTTGAGTACTGACAGGTTTGTGTTGCCGAATCTTTACAGCCTGTCCAGGTCCCTCTGTTCATGAGGGTAATGATTAGTCCCTAGTTTGATATACCCTGCAAACTTGATGTGACCATGCTTCAGGTCACTGATAAAGATACTAGATAGAATATGTCCCAGAATACATCCCAGCTGCTGGCCTTCAGGTGGACTACAAGCTGTTTTCTCTGCCCTCCAAGCTCTGTTATCAGAACAGTGGTCACCCATCTGGTTGGCAACCCACTGCACCATCACGTTTAGGAAGAGTTGAGCACTGTCTTCAGGTTCCTTCTTTGAAGACTATCCCTGAATTTACTTTCTGTGTTACCGTCCTTTTGCACTGGAGTGCTGTCGTAAGTTCCCTGTTTAACCAGGGCAGTCTCCTGATAGATTTACTTGTTTTGCTGAGTATCAGGAGGAACTGTTTGTATGATTGGAGGAGGTTGTCCTTAAAGACCTGCTGCCAGCTTTCCTGATCTTGGCCCTACAGAGCTGCCTCCCATGGGATCCTGCCCACTGGTTCTCTGAATAACCAGAGTCTGTCTCATGGAGTCCAGGGACTGTATTCTGCTGCTCATTTTCCTCACACACTCTGTCTTGAACATGGCTGTTTCCAGGTCACTACCATTGGGGCACCCACTGGTTATCACATGTCAAACCATTTCTTCCTCGTGTGTGACTAATAAAGGCAGAACTGCTGCATCTCCTGTTCAGTTAGAAATGCATTGACTGACTACATGGAAGTAGCTTAATTGTGGAATGCTTATTCCATTGAGTTCCATGCTGGATAAATACATTGTTCTGAGATAAAATCTAGCCTGGAATTATTTTAGTCTCATTCTCACAGTGCTGTGTGTGCCCTGGCAGCTTTGGATTGTCTGCATTTGTTACACAGGTAAGCTGCTCTCTGGATAACATAGCTATGCATAACCAGGGCTTAAATATGCATGAAATTAGGAGTCTTAGTCATTCACTCTTCTCTAGACTTTTTTCCCTGCTCTTTGCCTTTCTATTTATGGTTTTATTCCTTCTCATCCGATGTCTTCCAACAAAATTTGGCCCTCCATCAGTGTGGCCAGTGCAAAGAGAAACCAAAATACCCTATTTTCTTGACAAGCTGCTCTATGTAGTGGTTTACATTTTCTTTCTGCTGTTAGTGTTCTTGGAGCAATAGTGGAATAGCTGATGGCATCAAGACTTGTCCAGACTTAAGAAAGAAGTATATGGATATACACTGATTTTAAAGAATGAAAAAAAAAATCCTGGAAAATGGAAGTTTTCCTTTTCTATTGTGTTATTTGAACAAAACCAAAACCAAAGCAAAGCAAAAAAGAAACTGGGTAAGAAAAAGAAATGCTGTCCTTTGTTGCCATGTTGTATGAAGTACTGAGTAGAGAAGTTACTGAAGGTGAGGAACACACAGGGCAGCCAAGGAGGGCAGACTCATTAAAACCTTTCCAGTACTGGTGGAATTTCTGTATGTGATACTAGCTGTGGTGTATATTCTGATAATTCTATTATCCTTGCTCCTATCTTTGCACATTTTAGGGCAGCCATATTTTAATAAAACATCAGCATATTAGTGTGACATGTTAAAACAAAATAGAAAAAGTCAGATAATTGGAACATCTCTCTGAAAATGAGCCAGACTAGTCTTGTAAGATATAATTGAACAGCATGTTTGAAGACTGATTTTACTGGGTCAGTATAGCATTAATAGGATGAAACTGAAGGGACTATTCTTAGTGACTCAAATTCAAATTTTTCACATATCAGTCTCCTCCAAGTACATTTTTCTGAACAGTTTTAGGTCTGACATGACTAAATTTTACTAGATGTGGTTTAACTGACTTAGTCTAATAATTTTGTCTTGAAAGGTACTTGACAGCTAACAGAGCTGTCTTGGAAAAATTAAGTTAATCTGTGAATAAGAAATATTTCAGCTTAATACAGCATGCAATGAATATAAACTATAAAGAATGCACTTTTAATTTAGCAATGTCATAAATTTACAGTTACTTCTACAAGGAAATCAGGTTTGTTACTTTGATCCATGTTATTGCTGCACACTATCCTGCTGTAGCTCTCAATTTAATTTTTTGGATCATGAAAGTATGTATTTTTCTTTAAGTCATTTGGGTCACTTATTTAAATGCTAAGATTGAAATAATTGAGATGTTCTACCTCGTTACTTATTTAAGATGTTTCTTTATATGCCTAATTTTATGCTTTCACACAGCAAAAGGGATGTATAAGTAGCAATTGTTCCTGCTGTAAAGAGATCTTTGAGGTTTAAGATTATTCAAGTTTCAGTTCCTGGCTTGTGTGTTCTTCCAGACTGTTTGCCAAAATCCCAGGTCTTTCTAAGTGTAGTTCTTGCAACAAAACCAGCACAAAGAACATGCAGAGATTAAACCAGGACTAAGAAGAGCCTTATAAGAGAGCTTAGAAGAGGATCTCCCCCCTCTCCCCAGTGTTCAAGCACCATTTTCTTTAGACTCTGTTCCTCTGCAATCCTGGAGTCAGCCCCAGCTCTAACCTGACTCGGACACAACGTTTTGGTGCAGGTGTGTCTTGGGGTGTCTTGGTAATTCACACACACCAAGAGGGCTGCTCCAAAGGACAGAGCCCCTGGCACTGGAGAAAGTGCTTTTGTTACAGTGCTTTGCCTCCCATCCCTTCTAGGGGCTTAAGAGATGACAGGAACACTGCCTCAAGGACCTTCCTGTCATCCCACAGTTAATCTGTCATGTCTCTTGTTACTCTTATTCAGAAGTATGTGGACTTTTTTGGGTGTATGGAACTGACAGGAGATGTAGAAAAAGTTCCAGTGGAAGTTGATACTTTTCAGGAAGGAAAGTCAAGGAAAGGATGTGGATTATCAAAAGCTGTATATACACAGACAACAGATAGTGGGTTTGTTAGCATAAATTTCCATTTTATATTGAGACTAGAACCCTTTCTAGTATTTCTTCAGAGGAAAAGTAGTATCTTGTCAGGTTCATAGTGCGATAAAATAAACACAAGGAAAGAAACAGGTTCACAATATAAAATCTGCAGTAGTAACTCCAGTTTTGTTGGTATATTTTTCTGTACCAAATCCTCTATAGGGTATACAAAAACAGCAGAATAAGTAAGAGCCTTTAAGTACCAGTTCAGGAAGAAAACAGTCTTGGCTGCTTTAACAGTATCATTTCAACAGTCTGCAGTACGAACCAAAAAGCCAGAGTAATACAGAATCAAATACCTGGGACATTAAACAGTCTTTTTTTTTAGGTAATATTCAGTAATAAACACTTATAAAAACACATTTCTCATCATTAACATAATTTTTAATATATGGACTGGTGCCATAAGTAGTCTAAAACAGAGGTTCTTCATTGAGCAATTTTCATTGGGCTTTTAATGCTTTTTATGCCACTGAAAATCTGTAGAGGGGCTTAAAAATCATGACCAGCGAATATCTCCGTGGATAAACCTCCTTAAAGCAGCTGTTTTTCTTACACTATTACACCATCATCAACAGCTTGCTGTTCAGGAACACAGTTTACTACCAGAGTGTCTCAGGAAACTGGTGTCACCATGTTTGTGGATCAGTTCCTGATTGTCTGCTTAGATGACCAAGGTAGCTAGAATGGTTTCAAGCAGACAGTTGATGGCAATGCTACTCCACTGATCGCTGCACCCATTCCTCCAACTACTGTGATTTACCAAATGTAGCTTGCAGAAACAAGGAATTATTTTCCTGTTGCCAAATAATTAGTATTGCTGCACATTTAGATTTTTTTTCATTTAATTTTTGTTACATATACCAAGGTTTTCAGTTCAAGGACATACAAGGTCTCAATTTATAGACTAATAACCTATGTTTTTATAAGTTACATCATGGCTAAACACTTAAGCCATATCTACACTATGAACTTTGGCCAACAATCAGAGAAAGGTGTGATCCTCATCAGTACCACAAAGAAAATGCCATTATACTGAGGAAAAATCCCAAACCCAATAGCTCCTTTCTGCAGAAACACGCTCAGAGTTTTGCTGGTATGAGTTAAAGCTACAGCAGGACCCAGGAATACCCTGCCAGTATCCCATGCAAGCACAGTTACCCTGGCAGTGCTCCTAGGGGTGCTGTATCTTCAACCCAACTTTTATTTCCTCTTTTTTCCCCCTTTCCTTTCAACTGTTGTGGTTGCACAGCTCCTTTATTTTTGTTTCATCTTCAAAGCAGCATACCACATTTTCACAAAAGGAAGTATTCAAAATGGTCATTTAAAAAAGTTTATTTCATCAGTGAATCAGCAAATAGTATTTATTTCCAACAAAGCCACATTATCTTTTTGTCTTCTTTCATCTAGATTTAGCTGTATTTAATAGTAGCAAAAATGGGACTAGAAAATGTAGAATGGAGATGAAATGAAAAAGTTGATATGTAATCTGAGGACTATTCAAATACAATGTACTTCCAGCTCTTCTACTCAAAATGCAGCCAATTTGTGTAGATTTATGCCTTACATTTTCATTTATTTGCTATAGAATGCAAATATTTTATACCCAAATGAAAACCTCCTACAGGATAGGAATATCTTTAATTATATAATGTGGATTCTGTTAATGAATTTGTAAAACGGCCTCTCCCTTTACAGACAAGGTGACATTAACTGGAATTATGGAAATGGTAATCAAATGCACTAGATGGGATGAATAATGGAAATACTCAGACTTGCTATCTACTGATATTCCAACCCACCAGGTGATTATTCAGCTTAATATTAAATACTCAGTCCAGCCTCAAAATAATGAAGTTTTAAAATCCCACGTTAAGTTTGCTCAACAGTGGAAAACTGATGCTGGAGCATCATGTAGTCTTCAGATGCATTTCAATGCCTTAAAAAAAAAAAAAAAGGTTTAAAGGACCTATAAATTTAGGAATCTAACTAAGTATTCTCCAATAATGGTCTTTGCAAATTTCAAATCCATGAGCTTAATTCAAGAAAGCAGTCCAATATATGAACAAGACAGTAAGTTTCCTTGGCTTTTAATTCCTTCATTAGTTTAAGATCCAAGGAACTGTGGGTTTTGTTCACTCAATAAAAAAAAAAAAGGTACTTTTTAAACCCTGATTTACCAAAAAAATAAAAGCCCAGAGATTTGCAGACATAATAAAATTTATTTAAATTCCATGCATTACGGTAGCTACAAGTGTAGTCATATGAAACTGAAGGACAATAACTTCTTCTGTCCATACAATGTAGCTGTAAGTGAAATGAATGGGAGTTCCACAGTTACAAAGAAACAAACAAAACAAACAAACAAAAAAAAAATCCCAAAAAAGGTAAATCTCTTTCAGTTTTGAGTTTTAATTCAGATACAGTCACTAGACTGTAAACTTTTGGGGGAGAAGACGGGCTCACCAATTTTACAGCTGAGAATGTTTAGTTTAAGATACTCTGAAGAAGCTCAGAAGATACCTTTTAATAATTACTACAAATACTCTGGGAAATGAAAAAAATCCCTTAGCCTTCATCCTAATTGTTAGAATCAGGACAGCAATTGCAGACAGTCCATTTTCAAAGTGCAGCTAAATAGGGTTTTATTATGCAGCTCCTTCAAGTTGTACTAAGTAAGCTTTACTTTGAACCAGTTTTGCTTTAATTTCTCAAGAAAAACTTCACTGGTCTTCATAAGCTTACATTGCTTTTTGATATGCAAAAATTTACAGACTGTGCTTGATTCTGACCCTCCCATATTTCAGTATGTGCAAATTCTTAGGGATTTAAATAGTCTCTCCCTCTCAGTTCAGACTGATCTTTAAAACAGCAAGGATTATCCAGCCCTCTAAATTAAAGACAGGGTGAACTGAGTAATTTATGTAACTGGCACTTTTTAATTGGCCCAGTTCTCCCACAAAATGTAGCTCTTATAAATACTAATAGGCACTACTGCCACAGATTCTCTTATTTTTGCAAGTTTCACTGATTTACTGGTTGTTAGCATTTTCTGCAGTTAAGAATTTAATAATGCTGAATTTTTATAAAGACACAATATGTAGTTCTAGCCTTCAAAATTGACTTACTGTGTCTAGTAATGATGTTAAGTCAACCTAAATTTGCTGAAGATATTAACAAATGTAAAGCTAATGAAGGTGCCACATTTGCATGAATGTTTTGTAATTTTCAGAATGCATTCAAGAAAGGGAAGGGGCAAACCTAATTATTTTAATACAAACTTGGTTGAGTGCCCAATTGCCTCATTTAAAACTGTGTGTGTGGGGAGGCTGAGGAGTTTAGAAAAGTCCAAGTAACCAAATATCCGGGTTACTGGGAAGTTAAAAAGCTAATGCAACTGCGTTACATCCGGATAAAAAACATTATTCAAAAGCAATTCCAATACCGAAAAAGATTTCAAATTGAATAGTTTATTAACATGGTAGTCATCTTTGTAACATGTGCACACACACTCGCACACTCTGAATGATCTGCCTGGAAAAAAGAGGTCTTAATATATATGCTGGGGGAAATTAAACATTAAAAATCCTTTAGATTTTCATAATTATAGGCAATTATGTCCACATCACTTACAAAGCTATTGCCGAATCTTTCCAAGGAAGCAGAATTTGGGAGAAAAAAAAAATTCTTTTTGGGAAAATTCAACAGTGGCATAGCAGAGCTCTCAATATGAGAAAGCTGACATAATGTGGACCTTTGCTGTGAAATTTGTCTTTGCAAAATATGGGGAGAAGTTTATCAATGGGCAGAAAATAAGACGGCGGTGTGAAGTAGGCTTTTGCTGAGTCGATTTTCCTCACAGTATTGTGCGGGGTCATTGAGAAAAATGCTTAGTCCTTCTCTGGAACCAGTTTCAGAACTTTTCCAATTGCAATGGTCTTACCTAAACCAAGGAGACAAACAGCAGAGTTATATTTACTGTGAAAGGAATGTAGATGTCTCCAGGAACATGAAAACCTTCCCCAAAATACAGGCTCTCAAGCAGATACACTACCAGATCTGTTTACTGCTTTTCAAATAATTTATTTTAAATGCATCCCACAAATCTGTGAGTTTTACCAGGGTGTGCATGTTAAAGACCAACATAGGACCCTCCTGATATTTTCTAACTTTAAATAGTGAAACTATGATATTCATATTGTAGGTGATCATTTCAGGACACATTAAAAAAGCACTGCTGGTTATTTTTCAAATCCAGCCTTTGTTTCACAATGCACATTTCTGTACATTATTCAAATGAAACTGGCTCTCTGTTACTAGCAAGGACTCTGCACAATGACAACAATTTGCTTAGATCTACTTTTCCATTGTTACCCAGAGAGTGATTTCCACTAGATTCCAGCATTTTAATACCTCACTGCCATGCATGAGCTCCGAGTTCCAGTAAGTTTTTGCAGCAGTAGTAGCTGCTGCTGAAGCAGCCTTACCCTCATCCCTTAAGGTGAAGCGACCCATCTGAGGGAAATCTTTGAATGTCTCAAGGCAGATCGTTCCTGCTGTCCTTAAACGGGCGATGCAGACTTGATCTTGTTTCACAAAACGGGGCCGTGTCTTACTTTTGTCTCCTGTTTTTTTGTCTACCAAGCAGATTAAGGCCTGTAGAAGAAAAGAATTAATAGCTGTGAGTGCTAAAATAAGGGTTATTTTTGTTTACAAACTAACAGAATTGGTCTGAGAAAGAATATACTTACAAACAAATATATGAAAAAACTTTCATGATTTTATTCAGTCATGACTTAGATCACTTTTCAGAAAGCTTATGCTAACAGTTACAGCCATTTTTATTTGTGTTAAGGCACAACCAAGAATTCCATTCAAGGCTAGAGCTTTGCTGCATTAGTTGCTCTACAGATGTATGGCATGACAGAACTCTTCATTCCAACAACTGGATTGTTTATATTCACATTACAATTTAAAATGACACTTACTGTTATCTCAACTTCTTCAATACAGGTGTGGATGTGCAGCACTGCATTATAACCTGGGCAGATAATGGATTTGTGCTCAATTATCACTATCTGTAAAACAATTAAAAATAAGTGCATTTTTCCTAATTTCAATTATAAAAGAATAGAGAATAATCAAATGCAGAATAAAAAGTCTATTGAACAATATACACACAAATTTTTGTCAAAGAGCCAAAATTTGTAAGTCACTAACTCATTTATAATTTGAAAGTAAAAAAGTGAAGAACAGGCCTAATGAGGTCTTGATTTCACCATGGTAAATATCTAAAACTTCATTGAGAAGTTACATTCAAAACAAATTATATTTTAAAAACTCAAATTAAAGATGTCAGTGTTAAGCATTATGTTATTGCCAATTTAGAGATATGGTAGTGACTAAGAAATCTGAACTGAAACTTCAAGCTACTGAAGTTTTAGATTTGGTGAAACATAAAATATTTCCATAGTTTTTACCCCTCTGTACAGCAGTTAAATGTCATTATTCTACCTGGGCATCAAATGTGCGTCCAGAATGACAAAGGTTGTTGAGATCACAGAGAATAAATCCTGGAAGGATCTCTTCCTCTTCAATTCCCTTCAGTCTGATCTTTAGATTTTCACCTGGGGCTACTGAGTCAGTTTCTACATCATCAGAAAGGATTCCAAGAACTTCCACATTGTGCTTAAAGAAAACAAAAATGTAGTTTTTCATTGAGTGTATTTTGGTCAGGTACAAAGTAACTGTAATATAACAGTATTTCAATAAATAATTCTATTACAGTTTAAATTCATTATATTTGGTTCTGTCAAGATTCAGAACATTTAAAATATTTGACTGATAAATTACTGATACTTGAATTTTTTAAAAGAAGTTTTTTAAAGTTTTTTTTCATGTTTCCTTTTGAGGAAAAGAAAAAAAAGGAAAGTGGGAAAGAAACCTTTGAGCAATATTAACCCACAGCAGGTAAAAGGCTTAGTGGGCCAACTGTACAAATATGAAATAAAACCCAGTTCAAGTGTGGTGATTTGTAGTCCAGGAACTGAGTTTACTAAGGCAGGACTACCCAAGTTCTGACTGCCAAGGAGCTACACACACCCCCTACACAGAAACATCACCCATGAAAAAGGGGAGAACTTAGTTGTGTTCAACAGAGCAATAGGACTTTTTTTGATTTAAAGGAATGAATATCTTTAAGAAACAAGCTCTTTTTTCATAGTAGTAAATTTTTTTAGTATCTAAACCTTACCATACCTTGTTTGGCATCATCACAAGCTGTTGTCCTTTGCAAATGGAGCCCGACTCCAGCTTCCCAAGGACCACAGTGCCCATGTCCTTCACAAAAAGAAATCATTGACAATTGAAAACATTTTCCTAAAGAGTCTGCTTTATTTATGATTTACCTCTGAGTTTGATTACTTAACTCTATGAAGTTATATAGCACTACTACACTTAGTATTTTGGAAATTGTTCTCATGAAAGATTATAGATTTTAGGAGTTTCATATAATGCCAAAATTATTTTCTTCCCCTTCCCACCTCTATTCTACAGTTGGAAATGTAACATTAGCAAAGAAAAAAAGATACCCTCTAAAAGTACAGTAAATTATCCATTTACTGCTTCCTGAAAACAGCCTCCTCATACTTTCTATGTTACTATTTAAATTTGTACCTTATATTTATCCACAATTGGCAGCCTGATTGGTCCATCAACTGAACGGTTGAAGTTTGGCAAATTATCCAGGTATGGAATAAACGGTAATCCACTAAAAGAGCAGAAGGCATTTGTTTCAATTTTGTGAGCACCCTTCCATTTAAAAAAATTACTCAGAATGGATAAACGCAGTCCCACAAAAGGAATCATTTTCATTTTGTCATCATTTAGAACATTACCCTCTAAGACAGCTAAATCTATTAACATTCCATCAGTAATGTCCACTTTACCCAACCAATGTGTTAATACCCAGGAAATGCATGTTTTTGAGTTACATTACAGGCATGTTTTACACACATTAATTATTCCTTTGAGAATCATCACATATGTATAATATATTTTGAAAATACAAAACCATAAACTAGGTCCAAATGTGATTTCCATTAATACTTTTTAAAGTCCATTGAACAGCATTGAAAAAGATGACATCCACTGAGAGACATGGCTTGTTCCTAATTATAATACAGCTTCAAGCAAACTGTTCACATCAAACAATTACTCATTCTAGCAACATCAACTGCAGCATCGCTGGCAAATTCAAGTGCTTGTGAGGCAATGAACTCACACAGCCAAAGAACACTGCTAATATTTTACTAATAATCTTCTGCAGTTAGCAAATACTTTTCATTGGCATGTTGCATGGCTGTGTTGCTCTGTGTGTATTTCCTCAAGCACTTTGGCACACAACTAACAACACACCACACTCTGCTATCTCCCAGCTTCACTGCAGCATTTACTTTTATTGAAACACAGCAAGCATTCAAGTTGCTCAATTTAAGATACATACATATACCAAGGACAGAATTCTGACTGTTCTTTAAGGTTTGCTCCAGTCAGTCCTGAGCAGGGCATGAAATGAATGTCCTTTTTGGGATTGAAGCCAACTTTCTTCAAAAATGGCACCAGTTTCTCTTTACATTCCTCATATCTATTAAAATGACAAGCAGATCAAGGTAAGTTCCACTTATTCCAGCATAACATAATACCGTGATTTAAAAAAACCCACAGACATTTCAGTTCCATAGTTAAATTACTGTGTGAGCAGCAAGCAAGCCTAATGAAAGTCTGAAAGCCTATTTGCATCTTCTCCCCAGTCTTCCAGCACAGCTCAGTATTGTCTATTTCCCTATCCCCCTCATTCCTCTGCTCCACAAAGCACTGTCAGTGCTCTCCACAGACTTCAATGACAGGGCTGGGGGAGCAGCAGCACAAGGTGGAACTGCTCAAAGCTTGAGATCCAGGCCAGCACAGCAGGACAGACCACACAGACACCTCCTGAGGTCAGGCTCCAGGCTGGCACTTCAGTGCTGGCTCGGTCTCCTCCAATCTCCTACACAGTTTTGAAGGTTTTATGCTATTTATTTCTGTCACTCTGCCTCCTCTCAGTCTGGGGTGAATTCAGTAATGTCAGAAGGTGGGGCAGGACCAAGACAGAGCAATTGGACGTGCCTTAGTCTCTTTGTGAAGTAGGCTGACATTCCAAGGTCGCACAGGCCCTCATGGCTTCCCACTAAAACTTCCACAATTCTTGGCAGAATGCCCAGCAGGTTCTCTGACAACTCTGGCAAACTCAGCTACTGAAAACACAATCAATCAATCCTTCTTAGATTCAGTATAAAGTTTACAAGTCAACAATTAAACTGTGCTAGAATGCATGGGTTTGTTAGATATGTCTGCATGGAGCCAAGCGGCTGAAAGGGAATGTTGGATGTAGAACTTCCAGCTTGGTTGAGAGGCACTGTCCTAGGCATTACCCTTCTGGCCTTCCTGCCAGGTTTATCACCTCTGTCTTTAGTCCACCAGTCAACCATTCTTTCAGCAATAATGGGATACAAAAATTACTTTACCTAGGAATTACTCTATTTTGGTATCTGTCAGTTAAGGTTAGTTTTTTTAGTATTGCACTCACCTCTCATTACTCCAGTTTACAGTTGGATCATCCATTTTATTAATAAGAACTATTAAATGCTTTACACCTGCTGTTTTTGCTAACATGGCATGTTCTCTTGTTTGTCCACCTTTCTCAAATCCAGTTTCAAACTCTCCTTTTCTTGCAGAAATAACCTAATTAAAGATACATATATTAATAAAAGTTCTACAATTCTCCAACAGAACAATCAACAATACTGCCTTACTCAAAAAACTCTGGTTAATCAGACCTAGTAAAAGCTTCCAAAATGCACTGGTATATACTCAGTATTACCCATTAGTTTCTGCACTGACATGTAAAAAAAAAAAAAAAGATCACATGACACCTGTGGACAGCTTTAAGAAGCTGTTAAGTTACTCCAAAACTCACTCATCTCAGTAAACTTAACATCTGAAAATTCTGCCTGTTGTAAGTAACCAAAAGAATAAAGAAGAAAATAAAAAATAAAAGTCAGAAGCTTAATTCCACAGTATAGGCAAAATAAAAGTATCTGATTAGTCCTTACCAGCACAGCAAGATCAGCTTGAGAAGCCCCACCAATCATATTTGGAACAAAGCTCTTGTGTCCAGGAGCATCTAAAATAGTGAAGTGTTTCTTCTCCGTTTCGAAATAGGCACGACCCACTTCTACTGTTTTACCTTTGTCTCGTTCTTCTTGGTTTGTGTCTAAGGCCCACGAAAGGTACCTAAAAAATCCCAACCCAAATACTCTATTTTTGTAGTCATTTTTATGAAATTTATATACAGTTTGTTAGTCATAAGATACCTCTTTTCCTTAATTATTTTAACCACCTCACCATCACTAAACGTAAGTACTTCCAAGACCAACAGTGACTTTGTTTTGTGTGTACAGTGAGCTGCAGAGCCCATTCCCACATCTCCCTCACACACAAGGATTCCATTCTAAAAACTCTAAAAAACAATTTTCATTTTCTAAGTTCTTTGCGTATGATTTAACCTCATATAATTTAAGCTTTGCCTCAGTCTCAAAAACACCTCAGGAGCAAATACAAAACAATTCCTCCTCAGCATAGTTACCTAAAAAATTAGTTCTGATTTACATATATAATGACTGAGAATTATAATTAGTTATAAAATTATATTAGTTTTCATTTATTTGTACATATCAAACAGAAGTTGGCTATGAAGTAGACACCATCTTTATTCACAGTATCCTTGATATTTTCATTATATTGACTCTTGTCCCCTCCTAATTATTTTTCCCACAGGCCACCGACAAGTTAGCTTTCAGTTAGATAAACTGAAATTTGAAAAAAAAAAGTTACTTAGCTCCTTCAGGTTCTGTGAAAACTGAACATAAAAAAGAAAAAAAAATACCAAGGATAAAAAATGTGGCAAGAAGTCCACTGGACTGGTTTAACATAGCAATATTTTTCACCACTAACAGCAGCTTGTAGAGATCCTTAGCTTTTGTTTTGTAGTGACTGGGTGGTGTCTGAAGAGATGCTGCTTGGTGAAGAGTTATGCCACCCTTTCTATTCCCCTTTCTCACACAGGATTCAGTGAGTCCAGGTCAATATCCATCCCCTGAGTGCCACATCATTGCCCTACCCCTAAGGAAGTCTTTAGCTGCTCTTTTTCCAGAAGCTTTTGAACCCCAATTATCCTCCAGCCAAAAAGAAAAAGCTTTCAGAAGGGAAATCAATTTTGCAGGAGCTGTTTGAAGCAGAAATCAGGCTGCTCCATGTGCTGTATATATATACACTGCCCCTAAAACCCAACCAACCAAAAAACAACAACAAAACCCAAACCAAACCAGAGGCCCACAAAAAGTCCACCCAGGACAAGAGCATCTCTTGCCTGGAGGAAGCCAGAGCTACTGGGACAGAGACTAAAACCAGTTTCATTGCAGTAAAGGGCAAAGTGTGCCACTATCTTCAGTAAGTTCATACCATGTTTCTCTGTTTTTTTCTTTAGCTTCTCTTTCATATTTTTCAAGTGTTCTTTTGTCAACCATTCCTGTCAAATACCTAAGAAGAGGGAAAATAAAAGTGCAATTTTACATAAAGCAGAAAGATATTTCCAAATAGTTAAATACTTACACAATCCCTACAGAGTATTATAAGGAAATAAAGATAAGAATTTTTTAATCTTCACAAAAAGGACAAAGTTTAGCAAATGGTATAAAGCAGTTTTAAATTGCATTTTAAAATACAAAGGAAAACAGCCATGTTCTAAGAAAATGGTTAATTTTTAAAATTTGATAATGTTTGCTTTTGCATAGTTACTTCTATTAAGTGAAAATCCTAGAGCAATAAGATTAATCTGCTGGAATTAAGAAATTCCAAAGACAGTAATTAACTCAGTTGACTGGCATAGAAATATTCTGTTATACAAGTATTAACATATGCTGATTAAAGCCACAAAGAAAATATTACTCATTTTAATTGATGTTTTTTTTAATTCACAAGAACAGGAAATCTAAAAATTCAAGAGGTTCCTTACATTATTTGTCCTCCAATAGTTGACTTGCCAGCGTCTAAAAAAAATAAATATTCAAGTCATCAACAATTTACAGTTCTAGAAACAGCAAACCATTATGAACTAAGTAATCTAATTTATTTCCAAAATATTTATTTTTTTAACCATAATCTTAAGTTTTTGGAAGCACTTTGCACCCTCTCTTGTTCCCATAATAATTTGATGTCAATTAAATTACTCTAGATTTTGAACATGCTGTTTTCTTATCTATAAATTCAGCATTATCCATAACAAAAACCCCTCACCAAGCAGTGATCCCCCTAAAGCCAGGGTCAAGAGTCTGGAAAGCTCTTGCAAAATCCCCTTCCCTGCTTCCTTTATCCCTTGTCCCTAACTTGTGTGGGCTGCACCTCTGCCCATGGCCCCTTTGTGTGACTCCAATCTGAATTTACCGAAGGACTAAATTACAGTACTTTTAAGGTGATAAGTATAGAAATGAAAAGACAGAATTTACAGTATAACTTGTGCTTCAATAATTCTTCCCTACTTTTGACACTACTGAAGTTTTTCTGAAGTCTATTGAAATTATTAAATGAGGATATTTTGCTGTAAATACTTCAACTATGAATCGTGTTAATCTATTGTTTGCAACCCTATAAATTTTAGTATTTAGAATAATAACTTTTGAATCTAATGGCAAGAACCCTTTTCATTTAAAATGAGCAGAAAAGAAACACTGAGTTTTCTGATTTTGTTCTTTAGATCACAAACACAGAGGTGTCACTCAACAGGAGCAGGCACTTGAGAAATCATGAACACAGGCACTGTTGTGTCCAAGAGACCACACTCTACCCTTGGCACTCCATCCCTGAAAGACCTTTGAATTTTTCATTTTCCAGAGCAGCTTTGTTAGAATGAATGCTCCTGTGAGTCTCAAGACATGATGAATATGAAGAACAGCATTAATTTCTAATCCTCTGAGTTCTAGATCATGCACAACCAATAGATCCAATTACTTCACCCTCACTTACAACTCACCTACGTGTCCAATGAATACTACATTTACGTGCTCTTTTTTGGGAGCACCTGGAGGTGCTACAACAGATTTCGGTTTTGGTATTTCCTCCTCCTCTTCCATCATTTCCTGAGCGCTCTCTTCAGAAGGCCCCGCATCCCCTGCAGGACCACTTCCTAGCTCTGCTTCACTTGGTTCTTCTTTGTGGTCCCATGACTCTTCTGGGGACATTTCTGTCTCTCCATTTTCCACTGCAAATGAACCAGTTAGATACGTTCAAATAGATAAAGAAATTAAACAGAATTACTCTGTGGAAAAGCTCCTGCCCCAAAGATGCAATCACAAGGCTTTGACTAGCAGGTCTGTTAACAGTTGCCTGTATAAAAAGGGACAATTGCTGCTTGTTTCTGAAATTATTAACATCAGGAGCTTTCAAGCTGTCTTGTGTGCTGACATTAGAAATCTAGGATTCAGAAGGATTAAGAAACTTCTGTTTTTACAAAGAAAAAGCAAATCTGAACATCCTCTCAGACCAGCACAGTGGTCTGAATCCACAGACACACACTACTGTATATTTAGAAAGCAAACGAGAGGGATTATAGTTTAAATGCACTCATAAACCATATAAAAACAAATGAGAAAGATACAATTTCCATGTTCTGATTGTTCACATTGCTGACCACTTTAATGTTTTTTGCTAATCACCATTCCACACGTTAATGGGGCTATTTCATAATAAGAAATCATTTTTTAATAAAGCACTGATCACTTTACATTGTCCAAGTAATTCAATTGCAGCTCTCAGTGCATAGGAGTGTTCAAATACCTCTTTCCTCAAGTATAAAGATACAACAAAAACCACTAAGGACTATTTGTAAGTGTAAAGGCTCTACTATTTTGATTGCAGTGATTCAGCAAAAGCACTGTTGTAGTACATCATAACACTACCATAGTGAAAGGGAACAATTCTCATCTTACCAACGGATTCTGAAATTTCCATGTTAACAGCAGCATTTGAACCTAGGAGAGAAAAAAAGGGGGGAAAATGAATCATTAAAGACACATATTTACCAATCAAGAACCAATTAAAATGAGTGACTAAATTAATAAAAAGATAGTTCAGACGTTTTGGCACTTGCCAAATCTTTTCAATATACAGGTTCATTTTGAAAATTCTGCTTCACACTAGTTTTATGATCCTCCATAAGCCACTTCATGAGCCTTTCTCAACTGCCTATAAAACTGTAAATAACTACAGATAATCACACTGCCTCACAAGAGTAGTATGAGGATAATGAAGATTGGAAAAGTTCAGAGATTTAAAATAGGAGATTTTTTGCAATATTTTTTTAAAAAATCATGTATAATGAAGATCACAAAAAACAACTACCTTCACAAGAGGCTGTCTGCTCCTCTGGAGAAGGCTCTACAGGTGCACCTGCAGAGAAAAAAAGTTTATCTTTTAATATACAGTGATATAACCAATTTCCAAACTTTGCTATAAAAGACCATCTCCCAACTTCATTGCAAGAAGCATATGGAAAGAATAACCACTTCCCTACCCACCAAGCAGTGCTAAACACAGATACTGCTAAAGAACACTGCCTAAATGTGGTGAAAATAAAACACCACTTCTAAAAACAGCCCACTTTTTCCCCCTGCATGGAGAGATACACTTAAAGCAAGCAATTTTTCTATACATAGTATTTTACCTGCCCATCCTTTTTGAGCATGCTGGCTATTTGTAAGTGTTAGTGTCTAACTGGTGTTTAAAAACATCCAAGCAGTTTCATTGTATCCAAAGACTCAATGTCTGTGTGGTGCCACAACTGCATGGAAAGAGTCTGCCAGCTCCTGCTTGTGGCCATGTCTACACTGCTCTTGTGCCTCATCTCCACTAAATGTTGAGTAGAAAATAGAAACAAGCTATTAAGAACAAATTCTTAACATCTTCTGTAGTTATTAGGGA
Organism: Notiomystis cincta; assembly: GCA_013398075.1. Lineage (NCBI taxonomy): Eukaryota > Metazoa > Chordata > Aves > Passeriformes > Notiomystidae > Notiomystis > Notiomystis cincta. The sequence continues at coordinate 192,256 of VZRX01007977.1, read as the reverse complement.
CAAGAGATGATAAACTCATTCAGATGTCTGGTAAGTTTGCCAGTCCTCTTAAAAACCACAGCACAGTCCCTTGGAGGGCAATCTCACCAGTCATGTGCATGTATCAAAGCCACAAGTATGTTTTTTTGGATAAATCACTCAGCCCTCTCATGCACTAAACCATGTCACTATGTTTTATGCTGAGGTATAACTAATTATTAAACCTACTAGGAGTGATGCATTCCAATTAACATAGCACTCAATGTTTTGGGACATTATTTCATATCAAGGGGCCTTCTATAACTCCATAAAACCTTAACCTATCAATTTTCTTCTGATATAAGTTCGTATTTTTTTCAAAAAAGTTCATTGTCTTTTTTTTTCAACCACATACAAAATTCATACTCTCTGTTTAGCTGTACTCCAGCTCTCCTTCAACTGAATTCTAAACACAGATCTTAGATCAACACTTCTCTATATGCATGATGGGACCTAAAGATGAAACAAATCCCTTCCAAAAGAACAAAACCACGCAGAGAAGGACCTGATTCTAAGCCTCTTTGCTTTCGCACTGTTTGCGTATTTGCTGCAGACTTCCCTGAAGTGGGGCAGTGCCGGGAGAGCTGGCAGAGCGCCAGGGCCCGGGGCTTTGCAGGCAGGGTGAATGTGGCTCACAGCACAACACCAGCGGCCAGCAGCAAACCGGGGAGGGGCCACGGCAGTGCCCACCGGGAAACCGTGCCCTGCACTCCTGGGCTGGGTCAGACATGAGCCACACTCCCAAAAACAAACACACAACAATGATTTAATACAGTCACTAAAAGCATTAAGAACAGAATACCCTCAGATCCTTTCAAAGAAATGATATATTACTCCCATTTGGCAGCTGGAAAAGACTCAAATCAGCCCATTTATGAGTGTGGTAAACAGGTGACACAAAATCGTGGTATGAACCTAAAGCCTCCATTTTGTAGCACGTCAGAAGATTGTTGGCTATTTCACACATACTGTGGTTGGGATGCATAAAAATATTAATTACAAGATCACCTCAACAAGCTTTTGATTTCACTCCAGAAGTTTGTCTACAATGAAAAATGTATCAAATGGCAGTATTAATGCACTTGCCTTGAAACAGAAAATCTACAAGTGGTTGGAGAGCTAGTTAATTTCTCAGAAACACTGTCCATCAACAGCATTCGTATAAACTCAGTTTTTACTTTCTGGTCTGCAATAAAGCAGGTATGCAGACAGAAAAAAGTTTCTTCATAACTAACTTAGAGGAAGTCGAAAAAAAGTCTCCCTAAATTCTGTACAAGTCTAGCACGTGAGAGTCGATAAGAGTTTGTGCATGGATGCTAAAGAGTAAGAGTGCCACACAACCAGGGAGGCAACAGATTCAGCTATAACCACAGCCATTTATTAAACTCTGGTCACTTTGGTACACAGGGAGCAGACATGCTTTGGAAGAGAACACTGAATTATATCAAAGACATCCTGTTTCTTAAAAGCAGAAAGAAACAGTTACCACTCTCTAAAAACATTATTGTTAAGAAACCAAGTAAATAAAGAAAGAATCTCAATTTCAAAACTAGCATGCTCTAAGTGACAAAAATAGACACTCCTCAGTAATTGTTTACTTTTGGTAAACAATTTCAGGTTATGTCAGGTTGTTTCAGACATAGGCTCAGATTTACCATTTATTCTGGGTGGAAGTGAACAGATTGCTTGCAATGTGCCATAAGACCATCACCTGAAAAGAAGGATGCAACCCTAGTGCTGCCTTAAACCACAGGGCTGGCACATTTTGGTCTGTCACGTCTTCTCATTTGTGGAGATCACTCAGATAGGAATCTTTCATATGAGAGGGATTCAAAAAATACTTTATAGGAAATCTGGTTTTAAAGTCAGGACATGCCTTAAGTTATACCGATTTTTTAATGCCTCAAATTATTGCATTTACACATGATAAGCAACTGTTGTATTTTACTCCTAACCATACTCCATCTCTCCTTCAAGCCCTAAGTCAAGAACTGCTGTTGCAACCTTATCCACGGTATTACATGGAGTGAGTGGTTTATCTTTAGTCCTGCTCAACATCAGAGCCCTAGCATATTTTTTGGAATATCTTTGTTGTCAATGCCAAAAGCAAAAATGGATACATATGCTGCATTTATCTACTGGTGCCATGAGGCAGTGACATTATGTAATTCAGAGTCTTCTCTGGATAAGGTAATTGTGGGGATTTTTCAAATGTAAAATTCACTGGAAGAGTACGCACACTACCAATACAGAGTCCAAAATTGCACAGCTTGCAAAACACAGTGACTGATCTCTTTAAATGTTCTAAAAAAATTCCTAAAGAATCCACTCTGCCTACTTCATTCACACAGCAGTCTACTACAGCTGATGAGTTTGTTGCATATCACACCACATTTTGTACTTGTTTGCATTTCTGTTGTACAATAACCAGAGCTGCACAGGTACAACAAATTTGAAGTTATCATCCAACCTCTGAAAATATTGTTTCAAAAGAGTAAAAGCTAGGAACTTTTCAGCATTAACATATTAAAATGCTTGTAGATAAACAATAGAAAATTGCTTTTAAAATAAATTGATATTAGAATGTAGCCAAGTTTTTCATATATAGAACAGGTATAGTTGGCAAAGTGGAATCAGTATTAGAACAGTGGTTAAAATACAGTATTAAAGTCAAACTCAACTGCTAAGCAGTAGCAACAACCTCATCTTTACACAAACCTCAGTGTTTACCAGATGTGCAGAGAAGCTGATAAAGGCCTCCACAGAAGTAAGAACTGCTCAGTGGTTAACTGGTAATTCCTCAGCAGCAGTTACCTGAGCCACAATGCAAATGCCTTCACAGAATTGATGAGAGGCATAAATTTGGTGCAATACACAGCAGCACTCAGAGCTCCCAGCCTGCTCTGCTGCTGGAGTGATAAGAACCCAGATAGGACTGGAACCTGACAAGTGGGGTAGACTACAGGGTTAATGAAACTCTGCACCACAGAGCAGAGAGATTAAAAAAAAAGGAAAAAAAGAAAAAAGGCAAATTCAGCCTAAAGTAAACATCTTATCTACAAAACCTAGATAGTCCGTATAGTGAATTTGTTATTGCTTCTCTAATACAGGCATCAAGTTCCTTCACACGAATTCCTGAAGAGGAAACACATGACACCCACCTTAGGATTCCCATCACCTTTTTCTGTGTGTAAGTCCAATACCCAAGTTCAGCACATATTTACACAACAGTCATACAGTCTCAACAGTTTTCATGCATTACATAACAGATGTTTGCCCCCCTTTCTTTTAAAATGAAAGCATAAAGGGAATTACATCAGAGTAAAAAAATAAAAGTCTGCATCAAACACACACAGCATGAGAAGCAGAATAAAACCCCCAAGAGCTTCTTAGATAACAAAAACACACAAAAATTACATCAAGCACAAGTAAGTGCTACAGCTAAACAAAATGCTTTATATTCAATACTTAAAAATATATAGAAAGGAAAGGTTTGCAGGAGTTCACTGTAAAGCAGTTGTTTTGAAAGTTAAACCCAAAATTATGTTCTTCTCCTCTCTGCCCTGCTTCATAGCCTATGCCCCAGCTTCACCAGTGGACACACCAGTGTTTAAAATGCACCAGTGCAAGAGCAGCCTAAATAGTTTAACATGACTCCATAAAATTCACCTAAAAAAAAATTAGCACTTTTTTCATATTCATAGGATTTTATTACATGTTAGCTTAGTAAAAGACCCACACCTTTTTCCTTCCCCAGTGAGGACACACCTTAAGTTTATCTTATCTAAACTTGACATGCTTCTTAACAACTAAGTTTAAGAAAGCTTATGGGGATTTTTAGGGAATATACTGAAGCCCTCTTTTGCTTAAGGCCAAGTATTTGTGTTCAGTTGATAACTTGATTTTTAAGACAGATAATCAAGAAACCAAGCTTAGTATTTCAACAGTTCAGGATTCCACTCTCACAAAGATCTCTAGTAATCCAGTATTTTTAGTATCACATCACCTGTCCTAACTAACTTTTGTACTGAAATTCAATCACTGTCATTTTCCCATAGGCCTCTTTAAAACAGTTATTAATTTCATGGATTGAATTATGACTGCTTTATTCCTTCATAATTAAAAAAAAAAAACAAAATAAAACCACCTTTCTATCTCAGCTTCTTACAATCAGCTGCTTCTTTTGCTTGAATGTCTCTCATCACAAAATAGGAGAAAAATCCCCAAATTCCTTACATGGAACTGTAAAATCAGATTATAAAAGGAATCCAAGAATTATCCCAATTTATTTTTGTGTTCATTTTGATAGAGCAATCAAGTTTTAAGATAACATCATGCTTTCAAACACACTGAAGCAGCAGCCCAAAGCAGAGTGCCAAACACATGGTCAGCAGACTGCCTGTAGCCCCCAGGACAGTTCATGCAGTGCACAGCCAACTCCCAGGGGTTTGTGTGTCTTTTACTGGAGTCATGCAAGGCCACAAGGGTGATGAATTATTCCAAGAGGAGCAACATAATCCTGGCCACTTTCCTGGGGATACTTTAGATGTAGACAAAGGACATCTGTGTAACACATTGGCACCTTGAGTGCATCACACAGGTATTTTATATCTGATCACCTGTCAGTGCCAAGACATGCAGCCTTTCTTTGCACTGACTGTTTTAGAAGTGGCTGTGCAGCTCATCTGTCCAGAGAAGCTGATACAGAAGACTGCTCTAGATAGTCAAGTGACAACTCAAATCAAGATTTTCAGATAAGAATTTATGCCATATACTGGCACTGACAATGCAGCCCTGATTTGCTTCCATGTAAGCAGTTCAAGTTTGCAGTTCTGAAGGATTAACAGGAGCATTACCAACACGTGTGAGGAAATCATCAGCACATGGCTATTCCTGAACAATCATGTAACCCCTTAACACAACTGCTTCTTGAATGGTGGGCTCCTAGTTTTAGACAAGCCTTTCTCAGCAAGTTCATATGCAAAGTGAAGTCTCATGAGGACTGAGATGTTGAAGAGTCTTACAGTGTAAAACGAGATAAGAGGCTTTGGGGAACCCAGTGGTACAGATAACTCATCATCCTGCTCTGGAAACTACAGCTTTCAGAACTGAAGTAGAAGATACAGAAACTCCACCTCGTGTGTCTGACTGACATATGGATGTCCCAGCTGCTACAAGGTCAGGAAAAATGAGGGCAGGGAAAAGCAGGAAGAAAAATGCTATATCCATTTATTTACAGCACTTGAAGGCTGAAGATGTCCAGCTGCTTGAATGCAAACAGGGGCACTGAATCTTAAGCCAGATGTTTGCTTGGCTTAGGACTGTAGGTGCAAGTTGTTTAAACTGTAGTCATTAACAAAGACATTTAGAAATTCATTTGAAGTGGTCAAGAGAACTACCAAATGAAACAGTAGCCCTAATACCACCAAAAGGACAAACGCTCTTTCCTTACACCAGCTGCTATGTTTCACACTTTTTATTCTTGCTACTTTTGTACTAATGAAGCTTTTTCTCTTTCTACTACCACTGCATACTTCAAATCAGTGAACAATTCAGGTTGGAAGGGATCCCAGGAGTTAGCTAGTTTAGTCTCCTGCTCCAAGCAGAGTCAACAGTGAATACTTAAAAATTATTTCTGAAAAGAAAAATTAGAATAAAATACAGTGAAGACCATGCAAGGAAGTTGTGATCAATTTTACCAAGAATCCTGTGAGTATTCAAGAACTATGACACAAAATTGAACCACAAAAATGCAGACTGATGCTGCATTTTAAGAAATGTTTTGAGTCTCTCTCTATCTCTTTCGATACCAAATTTTAAAAAAACAGAAATCTTATTAATGGGGGGGTTGGTGTTAACTATTCCCTCTGAACCATGTCTTGATTCAGAAAGAAAAAGCCACCCAAATGTAATTATCTTCTATATATAACTACAGAATTAATAAAACATAGTACAAAAAGAAGTCATAGATGCCAAAGAAGAGTGAAGTTGCAAGGCACAGTTGTGACTATGAATATTTAGAGGCCCTAACACAATCTACTGTCATTTCATTAAGTACCACATCTAGCCTTAATTTAGTTGAGTTTGCTAGTCCAGCAACTGCCAGAAAGTGTCCCTAGAAGTACAGACTGTGACATCCCCCCAGTTCACCTGTCACATAACTGTGCTGCAGCCATGGCTGTCACAGACGCAAACCCAAAAAGTCTTCACTTCACATTTCCAATAGAATCCAACAAAAGCAAGTCCTCACAGCTACAACATTTGGAACATACTGGATTTAGTATATTCCTTGGGTTCTAAAATGTAAATAATATGCTTTCCCCATATAATCAAATCATAGTTTCAGAATTAATTTGGAATTAAATTATCTGTGAGCAGAAGTTACATTGGTGGTAAACATCAGTCAGCTTTCTTCCTAATACACAATTTCCAATCAAAAGAAAGCACATGTAAACCAATTTTAAAGTAAGCTATTAGGAATGCAGGTCTCAGGAGCTTCCCAGTTTTAGAAAGTTATTCCATAAACGGCTTCTGAGAGTGCTCCTTCTGTGCTCTAAACATAAGGGACAGGAATTTTATTCAAATTACTAGAAACATTTAAGTTTGTGTGCAGAAAAGGAAACACTATTACACACTACAGCCACACAGTGCAATCAGTCCTGTGGAATTTTTTATATGCCATCCTGCTACTACACATTTATCCTGATCTGTAATGGCCTTAGAATTACTAAGGAATTATGACTTGGACAAAACCTCAACAAGAGAAAGTTCCAAGAAGAAAAGCATTACTAGAACTTAACTTTAGGCCACTGAAATTCCTAAAGTGACACCCAGCTTTTTAGATTTCTTAAGGTTTAGATTAATCAAGGTTAATTAATGTTCTTCCCACTCCAAACCATATAATGAAGAATGAGTGTCACAGAGCACCTAATTCCCTATGGGAACAGAAGCAAACTGGGTTGCTGAAAAGTAACCTATTCAGCACCATTGTCTAATCACATGTTGTTCTGACTTATTTCCAGAGCAAGCTCCACCTAGTTCTTCCAGCCAGGAAAGTACTTGTCACCTTATACAAACATCTGCAAGGAGAACTGTCAATTACCTGCTGTAACCAGCACATCAGAGCTGGAAGAGTACCTAACAAGCACAGCATTCCAGTCAGGAAAGAAATCTATTTTTTTTGTCTGCCTAATCTTAGGGATATTGAAGCTACTTAGAGAAACTCAAAATCCTAAAACTTATAGCAATCAAGGTGAATTCAAACCAGGTAGATTATAGCACTATGTAGGAAATGTACTCAGCAACTAAGACAAAAAGCAAAGCTATTCTAATCACTCCAGATGATCAGACAGCTTTCAGTAAAGTCATCCCTAATTTCTGGAAAGAAAAAGCTCATCACAGGCCTCAGAAGTAGCAAAAGAGTGGAGAAAAGGAGAGTGAAGAAATAATCATAATGAGGAGGTGAGGAGATGTAGCTTAAATTCTTACTAAAAAAATTAACAATAGGAAGCATTAGATGAAACAAAAGCAGCCAGGAGAAAAAAATATCAAAATTATTCTAATAATACTAAAAACACCAAGAAAGCTTTCAGCCATAGTATTGATTACATAGTTAAAACCCCCAACCCTTCGATTCAGATTGCAATATCTGAAAAATACAGGAATGGATTTTGAAGATTAGTCCAAGGTGCACCACATGTTCATCACAGCCCCAAGTTACCCAGTCTACCTCTACACCTGAGAACTTCAATATATACATTTATTCTAAATGGAATTCAAGAGTCTGCCCATGGCTTCTCTGAAGTTTATTTTAATGCACTTAGACACTGCTTGCCTGCACAGTACCTGAGCTACAATTTCTGCTAAAAATCACGAGTGCTGAACAGCTGCAGAGAACATATAATCTAACATGAGGAACGGGTTAATATTTTGTTACAAAAATATTCAAGCTTCATATATAAAAGTCCTAGATTTTAGTTATAAACAATTATTAACTTTAGATACTTGGGAAGGAAAGACCAATTAATATATTAAGGCAAAACACAATAAATAATAAGCCACAACCAACAGGAAATCATGTCAAACATTATGTAACAAGTAGTATCTTTAGTGAAATTAAATTACTAGATAAATACCTGAAATACTAGCTTGTTTCATATTATACCAACAGGGATACAGAAAATTATAGGAAGTTAGGAAGATCTCAAACTCCTTAGCTGCAGGAGTGACATTAAAACACTACCACAAAGTTAATCAGCATGTCTGATGTTTAGAAGAACCCTCAGTTTGGAGCTGGAACTGAAAAAGTAGCTCTCCTTTAATTTCCCATATGCAAAGGAAATCTAGTATAAACATTGATTGAGTACACAAAGATCCTTTGAAATTAAAAGCAGGGTAAATTTCAAGTTATTCCATTAGCTGAGGCCAGCTGGACAAAACTCCCTTCCCTACTAATCCTTTATCGGCATTATGTTAGAGAATAAAAAATTACTTGATATAATCTTCAAAAAGACATTTAAGATACATCTGAGCCACTGGTGGCTGAAGCAGTGCTTTTCTCCCCAGCAACACTAAATTTATTACCTTCAAAATCTTCCACAACTCCTATAGTGTTATATGTTCTATATTATATATATTATACCCATTTATATATTACAGGAAGAGCAGAGCTATGTGGTTTTTTCTCATCGTGGGTGACCCTTTGCGAGCAAAGGTCCCAGCGAAACCCCACGGGATGCACAGGGAGCCGGAGCACCCCAGGTCCTGCTGCTCCCCGGGCACAGCACCCGCAGCCGGCGGCCTCGCAGCACGGCCCGCAGAGCCCCGCGAACTCGGGGGTGCCTCGGGCGGCGACAGCGGCTCCCCTGCGCTGTTCCACGGCCCCGCCGCCCCTTCCCCAGCCCCTCTCCGCGCAGGGCTCCCCCGGCCGT
>VZRX01007977.1:117760-183117 GCA_013398075.1 Notiomystis cincta | reverse complement strand
AAGGCTCCGCGGCCCCGAAGCGTCTCCCGGGTGAGGGGGGAGCCGGCGGCGGCACCGACTCAGCACTCGCTCCGCCGATTCCGCGTGTGCTCCGCCGCCCCGACGCGAGCGCAGTATGGCCTCCTGGGCCGCCGTACCTCCTCCCGGCAGCCTCTCCTACCGCCATCTCAGTAGTTTTTATCTCCCCCGGCCCTCATACTGCTGCACGTCAGAGGCGCGGCGCAAAAACTACAATACCCGTCATACCCCGCGCGCGCACCAGCGGCCCGCCTCCCGAGGACAGACGGGAAATGGAGTTGCCTGCGTTCCTTGCGCGCTCAGGAACTGCAACTCCCGGCAGCCCCCGCGCGCGCCGTGCGTCCATGGCGGCCCCGCCCCCTTTTGCAGGGGGATGCGGGACACGGAGTTGGCGCGAACGCCTCAGGCGGGACGGGAACCGCCCGGGTCAGTTCCCATCGGTCCAGGGGCACACCGAACGCGTCCCGGAGAGCAGAGGTGCTGAGGGACTGGACAGAGGCGGGACGGGACCGGCCCGGGTCAGCCTCCATAGGCGCAAGAGCGAGGGAGCAGCGGGGCCGAGGGGCCGCGCAGTGGCGGCCTCAGCGCGGCCTCAGCGCGGCTCCCGGGGAAGCTGTGGGGGCACAGGTCCTCGCTCGGCGTGCAAGAGGGAACGCTGCCCTTCCTGTCCGGCCAAAAGTGCGCAGGATGCACGGAACGTTGCAATTTTGGTGATTCTACAGGACACTTTGACGTGGTTGTTTCATTTAAAACACCCCATCCAGTTAAACCAGTCAGCAGGACTTTCCGAATACTGAGGCCCTCGACTGGTATGACTCTTAGAAGTTTTTAAAACAAAACCTCAGCAAACAAACCAACCCAGAAAACATTGCTTTGAAGTTAAGTGTATTTGGAAATAGCGAGGAAACAGTGCGGAACAGAGGGGAAACACTTAGATTTTGGTTACTGAGCTGCACGAGGCTGTGGCAGGATTTTGTCTTGTAAGGTACAATGTGTTTACACAAAGAAAACAGCTGGGAAAAGGGAGTTTCTTGGAGTGCTGAAATGCGAGGACCGAGCCATGTGCAGCATTATTCATATTAGAACACTGTAGGACAGACTACAGAGTTGGTTTAAAAGTGGGTGGTCTTAGAACTAAAAATGCAAGATCTCCGTTTGGTACAGAATAATCCAGTGCAGTTGTGGTTGGAGAACAAAAGCTCTCCTGGAGAGGGGCATTTGTGTACCATAATCCTGACACAAGAACCAGAGGGGTTCTGGCTGCACACCGGCAGCAACATGTGGGCCCTTGGCAAACAAAACCTTCCACGTGTTAATGGCAATATGGGCTTCCAGCTGATCATATACAGGGAAAACTCTAGTGTGCAGGGTAGCACTTATAAAAGCAAAAAAAATCCCAAACCAAACAAAAAAAAAAAACCCCAACCAAACACAAAACCCCCTCTAACACCAGAGAAAGTTTATTATCACTTATAATGAGAGACTGAAAACCTCTGCTAAGTGGAGGCCTGTCCTTCAAGCACCACCAAGAGCTTACCTTCACCAGAGCCTAAAGAAGGAGTTTTAAAGACTTTGTGAAAGCCACTCTGGTTATTCTCTGGCACAGTTACTCTCCAGTTTTCAGACATTGTCAGTCTCTATTTTTCAAACCGAGTATAATTAAGGAAGGGTCTCACCTGTGCTACTGTTGTAATAATTGGAATTTTTTTGACCTACAAGTAAGTCCCAGCTGTGCATGGCGATCGTGTTTCTGTTTAACAAAAAAGAAAAGCAGTATGCTGGGTGGGCATTGTTTGGGTTTGTTTTGTTTTAGTTCTAACCTTTGCTTGTTGGGTGACATTTATTAACCGGGAGGTGTCTGATACATTTCATATAGTGTGGAAACAAGGTAACACCATTTCAGCACTCAGGGGTAACTAGTGATGAATAATAGATGAAGCTGCAGTGGAAAACAAGCCTCGCGCATTCGGCCGCCAGAGTGACTTGTTACTGAACACGTTTTGCTGTCTCTCTGAGCGTTTGACAGCTCAGGTTTATAATGACTGCAACGCTGCACTGCAAGCTTGTTTTAGTTTGAGCCCTGACACAGGTCAGGAAAGCCTCAACTGGAGGCAGGTGCTGCCTTTTCAGAGCTATTAAGACTCACCTTAAGAGGACCAGCACACACAACACAGACACGGCAATTCTTGCACACATTTTGGCATTCCTTAGAAAAAAAACACCTTCTTGAAGGTTTTTGAAGTGAGCTTTTTTCTGATGGCTCCTGAAGCACCGAATTGTGATAATTTTTTGTGTTTGTGTGTGGGGAGTAGGGCCAAATATGCATTTGATCAGAGGTGCAGAAGTGCATTTTACCACTGATTTCAGAGGAGAAGAATTAGTTCTGTTTCACAGCCTTTCTTCCTTCCTTGACAGGTTCTTATTCCCTAGATACTTGCTAGGATATAAACAATTAGCCCATAGAATTTCAGAAGATGCCAGATGTCCTTCAGAGTGTACAAACCTGTTTTGCAGGCTGTCACACATAGGAATTGTGTAAACTCAAACACTAAATTTTTAACAGGGCTAGTAGTTTGTTTTTCTACTTCGGAACAGCTGGTTCTCAAAACAAAAGTGGAATTATGATAATTTTACTGGCAAAATATCTACTGGGGTGTAAATGGTCCTGTTTGCTTGAGGTTTTAAAGCATTATAAAAGCTTTTCTTGTTTAATTCTCTTCTGCATCAAAATGTTTAGAAGAAATATACCAGCCCTTCACTTAATAAATAGTAAAATGCTTTTCTTATTGAGAACCACCCATATAAATCCATCCTCATGTCATGACTGACTTAAGTGATCAAGACTGCTTAGAAAAGAGGAGTCTGGCCCAGCTTAGGGTAAACATATGAGGGCTGAGGTGCAGAGAAATTGTTCCCCCCTTCAGCTGCAGTTTTACCATCCTTGTGCTGCCTCTGAGCTGTGTTAGACCCTGTGCTGAGTTTGCCCAGCTCATTAAATTTGGTGACAGAACAATCCACTTTCTTTTTCCTCCTGGGCTACTCAGTTGAATCAAATAAGTGGCATTTGACAAATACCAGGGCTGGTGTAAAGTAAGAATGGGGAACAGGAATTTTTTTGGTGAAAGCAGGTTATTCCTACAATAAACCACCCCAAGGCAGCTTCAGCACTAGTTTGCACCTGTGGTGAGTCCTGCAGCAGTGAAATGGAGGGCCCCTTTCATATGATACCAGGAACAGTGGTCCCTACTTTGGTAGTAACTTCCACCCAAGCTCCCAGAAGCACTTTACAGCCTGGCAGGTACAGCTAAGAAATCCCAGTGCTTTAGCCACGTGAACTGAAGCAGAAGAGAAGGATGTATTTCATTAGAAGGCTCCAAACAGATGACCTGCTTGAAGAAGTTACTTGTTCACCACCAACAGGTTAAGTTTTTTCAATTCCATAAAATACCAACAGCCTTAAAATGGAAAAGGATTAGGGTGCTGGTTTGTGATTGAATTGACTCAGTTTACCTGGACATCAGGTAACTTCCTGAACTAGTGCAAATTTGGAAAGAGACATTTTGGCTGAGACTGGGAGGAGCAGGAAAGGAATACAGCTTCCCTTTCTGGTGTGGCAACAAGCCGGCATTCGGGTGACGCACTGTGAGCCATGCCCTGAAATTTAAAGGTATTCAAATATGTACAGTAGTTATGCACCTAAATGAGCAGCCTGATATTTAGAATTGCTTTGAAGTCAGAAAGAGCCTTTAAAAACAAAGCCAAAGGAACAAGTTATTTACTTAGGAGAAAGAAAAGACAGGAGGTAAGAGGTAAATTATTAGAAGTTTCACTAAGTGCCAGGAATTTATAAATTAATATTCTTAAACTCTGGCAAATTCTTTTTCCAGGTAGTCTGTGGAGATGTAGGTGAGAACAGAAAACATGACTATGTTTCAGCATGATGGCTTCATTAAGGACCAAGTCTATCCTAAGCTTTACTGATGCTCTTGAAGTGTAAGAGAATAAAGAGGCTTTTATATTCAAGACCATGTCTAATCCAAACTAAGATATCTTGCCCTGGAAACATCTTTGTACTGATTTGTTGTTTCAACGCTGCTATTTAACAAATGCTCTTTCTGGCCTGTTCCTCTGCCTGTGCTGGACCCTGGCAGAACTGCAGTCCATGAATTCTCTCACAGAAACGCATTTGAAGCTATTTCATTGGAAGAATTTCAAATAAATGTCTCCTTTGGTCTTCCAAATGTAGCATCAGAGCATAAGCTCTATTTCACAGTCCAATCTTAGAATTACTCCCAAGTCTGCAAAGGAATTTAGAACTTGTCTCACATTTCATTGTGGGTTGGCAATGAGTACTTTGGAGCTGGATTCTTCTTTATGAGGGCTCCAATCTAGAGTTAAAGCCTTTTTTAATTGCTCCTTTTGGAGCAATTAAACACATACTGCAGGCTTCAATAAGGGCATAAAATTAATTGGTTTTGCTTTAGATAGCAAAAGAAATACATGAATTGCTGCACCAAAATGCCAGTTTATAATTCTCAGTGTCCATCTTCTCAGCTCTCAAATACTTCACACACTCAGCTCATTATTTTTAAAAATAGTCATGTGTCTCTCACTTCTGTGTGTATACACAACCTTTATTCCCCTTGATTTTGTATCTCTAAAAATAAAGACTGAAAGATCTTTTTTGCAAGTGCCATCCCTTTTTTCAGGTGACTCTAATTGGAGGCTCAGAGTTTTCTGCTGTGTGATCTATTGCTTAGTTACCCTGTATTGTTCAGATCTCAGATCTGCAAAGGAGGTTCCATTGGGTTTTTGTCTACAATGCCTCTCTTTGAATGCACAGGCAATGCAGTTCCTCCTTGGACAGAGTTTCTTCTGTGGTTTTGATACCATGAGGTTCCAGACTGAAAAGTAGGAGAGGGGGAGTAGTTTAGGTAAGCAGTTTTTCTGTCAAAACTGTTTTGTGTGTGGGCTTCTTGCTATCAAAGCTCAAAATAAACAAAGATGAGGATTGAGGTGTGCACATTGTGAAGAACCTGTGCATCATTTATAAACCTTATGACAGTTGAAAATATTGTAAATAGCAGAGGGATTGCCTAATGTGGAAGGAATGTGCTGAGCAAAGAATGCACATCCAAGGAAGGGAAGAATGAGATCACTTGAATGATGTAAACAGTGACTGAGTTGGGATTGGGAGGGTTAGAGACAGGAGGGAAGCTCTTTTGAAGAAAGGCAGAGACTGTGGTTTCAGAGACCTGAAAGCCAGGTGTAGGATTGGTGGGAGGAGGCATCATGTCAATCAAAAGACTGAAGCAGCTGAAAAGAAATCTTGTTAAGTACAATCCAGACCTCTGTTTATCTGTTCTTATGCTTTCTTCTAGATTAGCAATATTTGGATTAGAAAATGAATCTTTTGCTTCCTTAGAAGCAGCATGGCCAGCAGGACCAGCACAGCGACTGCCACTGCTGAGGCCACACCTCGAGTGCTGTGCCCAGTTCTGGGCCCCTCATGACAAGAGCATTGAGGTGCTGGATCTTGTCCAGAGAAAGGCAACAGAGCTGGGGAAGGGGCTGGAGCACCAATGTGATGAGGAGTGGCTAAATAAGTAACACACTGTTCATTCACACCTTTTCTGATGGCAGTGACTCCCTGCCATGGAGAAGCTCTGAGTTGCCATGTCTGCTGCTGGATACCAAAATAAGTCTAGGCCAGATCTCGTGCTTTATAAATATGGTAAGAGTTTTATAACGCTTTAGTTTTGTATGGAAAGTTTTACATGCTGACTGTCTGTCTCAAGAGAGGGGGCAATAGAAAACTGGTCCCATGTGGGATTTTCATGTGCTTTCTTTTCACCTTCTTAATTCTCTGGAATTCCAGTTGAGGGAGCATGTTGTCCATTAGAGATCACTTAAGATTTTAGTTTCAGTAATGACTCAAGCAGAATGGCATTATTGTTATGAAGAAAGAATAACAGTGTCATGGGATTTTTAAAGCTGTTCTTCTATGGCTAGTTAACATGTTAACATTGTTCAGAAAATAATTACTTCATTATGGAATTGTGAGAATGAAACAGTGAGCTTGTTTCTAAATAGGCTTAATTACTCTAGAAGTATTCTGTGCCAGGATTCTTGTTCCAGAGACAGCAATTTGCATGGGGACTTATTCTGGAGTAGTGATGGCTAAATCACTTAAATTTTTCCTCCTGTCTTGAGAGAGAGCATGCATTGGCAGTGTGATGCTGTATATGAGAATTTGAAAAAAGTGAATGTGTTACTCAAACCTCTGAATAGCTAGAGAATTTGGCTAAAATTACCAGAAGAAAAATTCTCTTGTGACTTTAGTGTATGTCAAAGAGTTCACATCATTCATAGTTGTTCATGCACATTTATTTTTGTTGTAACTCCATTACTTCTGTTGGCATTATACCACTGATGATTTTTATTTTGTTTTGTCCACCTGCAAAGTCACTAAAATAGTAGCATGTAGGAGGTTATTTTTCCAACACAAAATTTAAGTTCTTACATTAAGAAATAAACTATGTTTACATTCTGCAAAAACTATTGTACCAAAGTAAAAATGTCACTGGCATTCTAACAAGCATCACCTTAATCCAAACTTGCTTGCACAATTACTGTTTTATGCATTGTCTTTAGTAGTTACATAACTATTCTGGCACGTGTGGAATGTTAGAAAAATGAACAGGTATCTCCTTTCCCCCGAGGGTTTGTAGTCTCTCAGCACTGCTCTCTTGGGCTATGCACTTCCTCTGTTCCATAAGCTGGTTCCTAGCTAAGTCAGCTTTGAACACAGTAGGGGATACAGAAGCTGTCTGTGATTTAATTGACTGTGTTTATACTATTGTTATTTTAATCACTATTTTAAAGGAACGTTTTTCTCTTCTGTTGTTTTGCTCTTTAATCCACTTTGGAAATACTCGATGTAGCACCAGCAACATCACTCTTTTCAAAGCTGTGGTCTAATTAAAATGTGCTGAACCAAACAGGCAAAATCCAGATTGTTCTTGCTTTTGCTCTGTGTGCAAAAGACATTAAACAATATTTTGTCTAAGAGCAGCATTGTTCTGTGCAGCTTGTAAAAGTTAATGAACATGATGAACCCTTTAATAGCTCCATTCTTTTATTTACTAGCAGTTTGTACCCCATTCCTAGAACAGCTTATCTCCTCCCAGCCATACAGTTAAAGCATGCACTTCACAAAACATGGGTTTCTGAAAATAACTGTTTCAGAAAGTTTTAACACTGTTTTAGGAGATGACTATCTGTACAACTGCTGTTCCTTGAAGTGCAATTACTTTTCAGAAGAAAAAGTGGGTTTTTTTGGTATGTACATTGATCTCACAGACTTTTAGGATTGTTGAGGTGAGGTGATTTATTTATAAGAGACTTTTTTGGGGGGAATTTTTTCTGTAAATAGCTGTAGGGAATTGGAGAGGACTCAGACCAAGCCTGTACTATAAGATTTGACAGTGTAGGTCAGTTCCCTTGTCAGTGAGTGGGAAAAAAAAGAGCTGTGCCAGCACAAAACCATCAATGTAGAAGCAACTATACAACCAGAAGAATTCCTTTGTCAGCCTAGCTAATGTTGTTTGGGAAGGGAATGTTATAGTCCTAGCAGAAAACCCTCTTTCTCTTGGTAAGTGCTATGTAATTATGCCAGCAGAATTTCTGAAGTACAGTCAGGCAAAAAAGCTGGCATGAGCCTGAACAGAGAAACCCTGAAGCACTGCCAGAACAAAACTTTGTTGTTGAAGTTATGTGTGGTAAATAGACCTCAAATCATTGTTCTGTGACAGATGAATTTCAATCTTCATCACTGACATGATGGTATTACTTACTTTGATTTTCCATCCAGGGTTTTCATTTTATTATTTTGGCTTAGGCACTCACAACTTTTTTCAAAGTAAATAGTGAAAGATAAAATTTTTCTTACCTTTTCCAGGTGACTGATTTCTGTCACATAATATCAATTTAACAAATATTTACAAATAACAACTGACAAGGATTTCTGGAAGTCTTTGGTTTCTCCAGATGTTTAAGGAAACCAAAATGTGGGTTCATGGCAGGAAATGCTCTGGCTGGATGTTCAGTGCTTGGTGTATTCTGCCAGAGCAACATGGAGCTGGAGGTGCTCTGCTCCTATGGGAGAAGGGTGTAAGTCTAAACTGTGTCTGTGTTTGTGTACAGCTCCAAAGCACCAGCTCCTGCTCTGTGCTGGGCTGTGCCCCCTTCACCAGTGAAAATGATTTGATTTCTTGAAATCCCGTTCAGCAATTAGATACCCTACTAGAACTGTCTGTGCTAAACCCATTCTTCTATACAACAAACAGATGTTTTACTGCTTCCCAGTGTAGATTTGAAGTTCAGAGAGGAGCTGTCATTGGTTGAGAATCACATTAGGAGAGCAAAGAAACATAGTTCATACTGGTCTTTATAAACTGTTCCCAGGTGTCACTGCTGAGTCAGACAGAAACACTTTAGAAAGAAATCTAAGAATTGGTTTTCCTTTTTTTTTCCCTCTTCCTGTTGTTCCTGCAGTTGATAATTCTTGCATTTCCTTCCCATTGTTCTCTCTAAGGATGCCAACTCCAGCAGGCCAGCTTAACTTGTCTGAATTATTCTTAGAGGATATTTTGGGGAGTTTTTGAACTTCAGTTACCGTAATGTAACTGCAGAAATACCTCCCTGGCAATACTTAGTGATTTATGGTTAAATGATTGTTGTAGTTGATAAATCCTTTCTTATTTTGTCCAACTCTGCTAATTTCTGCCATCCTTTTGAAGCAAAATCAAATGACAAGAAGAGAGCATTTATTAGCATCAACATGTAACTATTTGGAAAGCCAGTGCAAGCTCTGTAAATCCCATAACTGAAAAAGAGCTGAAATGTAACTTCACTGGTAAATGAGCCATATATTTATTCTTCCCTAAAGGTAAATATCACTGTAGGAGAATCATCATTCTGGTCATCTCATTTTTTGTGTGTTTGCACAGTCTACATATAACAAAACAGTGTTCTGCTTGGAAGATTTAATGTGTATTATACAAGGCAATGGATAAATTATTAACACAACATAACTTCAGTTTCTAAGTAGCAATATTCTTTTCTTAATGTCACTTAATGAATTTATTCTTAATGCTTCTGGTTTTTGTTTCATTTGTTAGCTAAATCCAATATTTTACTTTATAAACAGCTTCTCAATTCAGGTATAAAATATCTCATATTAAAGCCAGTTGATATAGTACACTTCTCCCAAAAAAGTGGTTGAAGGGTTGTTTGTTTGTTTGTTTTTAAATATTAACTTCCTTCTATCAAAATTACAAAAATTAAGATTGCACAAGAACCTTGTGAAGCTAGAAAATATCTTCCTTATTCCTGGATATAGATTCTGAAATAATGTGTGCTTTAGATGTGTAGCAAGATCTGTCAGTGGGGGAATTACAAGATCTATTGATTACTTGCTTGCTTTCATACCCTAGAGGAGAGGAACTTTTGAACGTTAGGATGTGCAGAAAATAAAGGCAACAGGCCATGCCAACTGTAGTTTCTCAGAGATTTTTGGACCATTTGTTGCATGTGTTTTGTCATTACATCCATCAGTGGCACCATATATAGCTAAGGGGAAAAGGCTGGGACTTGTGTGGTGGTTGCTTAAAGAAGTGACACATTGGAGACCCTTTACTGTCATTGCTCCCCAGTTTCCAATGGGTGAAAAATGTATTGCTTAATAATCAAGGATTTGTGGTTTGGGGCACATCTATCAAGAAAAATAGTTTATCCTTAAAGGCTATAAGCTTTGGGAAATAGCAGTCCAACTGTAGAAGGAGAATTATTGCTGTAAGAGCCAGCATCATTCTCCAGAGCTCTGATGAAAGGAGCTGCATTGTGCCTTTTACTGGGGGGGAAGTTTCCTGGAGTTTGACTGAAAATATGAGACTGCTTTGTATTTACTTTGTGTCTTATGAGTAACATGTTTGAACTCTAACCAGCCACATAGGAAAACTTTCTGGCCAACTGAGAAGGAAAGCATTTCTGCCACAATATCTTATGATCCCATATATATAATCTCAAATAATTAGGCATAAATTAATTTCTACTGTACTTAGAGTTTGACAGGACTTTTCAGATGATATTGGTGCATTAGTTCACCAAATGTGGATTTCTGTGGTGGACTTAGTTGCACATCCCCAGTAGGTAATCAGCTGTGGTTTTTTTTTTTTTTGTTTTCATATTTTGTTTCTGGCCTTTTTTCCAGGCCCAATCCATGAACTGATTGGATTAATGAATTAAAGCTGCTTGCCATGTGGTCAGGTAAGCCCTCCAGCCCTTCCTCGTGCTTCAGAGAACACAGAATGAAGAGCAGGACTGTCCCTTTCACTAACACCAAGACATTTAATCAGCTTATCTCTATTTAATCTAACTACATCTTCAGTGATCTCCACCCATAGCCATATTTTGTTATTTCTTTCCTTGTTTTTAGATCAACATTTCTCTTATAAAGTCCCTTTACAGTTTTTATGAATAGTACCAGTATAATACTGAGTAGACACCAGTTGTAGGATACAGCACAGCAACAGGAGTAGAGCAGGAATGCATCACAAAGTCCAATAAAGACAAATGTAAGGTGTTGCACCCCTGAAAAGTAATCCAGGAGTGCAGCAAAGGCTGGGATCTTTCACTGAAGTCAATGGATAAAAGCTTCAAGAATTGGATCCAGCTTGTCTGTCCTGAGATTCACTTACTGTACCTGTGGATACCATTAAGGTACTTTCATGAGTTTCTGCTTCCTTGAGAACACTGTTGAGAATGTGATTGTCCTCTCCAAGACTGCAAAGGCTAAACAGCATCTTAAAAGCAAAACCTGAAGTTACTCTATGCACAAAGTACCAAATGGTACCAAACGGTGCTTCAGCAGAAACATGGATGAATTGCAGCCATAACTGAGGTTTCTTCCCCCAGAGGGTGAATGAATGGAGCAAGGCAGAACCAGCTTTATGACTTCAGCACCAGCATTGACTTCCTAGTGAAAGTTTTGGCATAACCCAGTCTCTACCCTTATTTTCTTCTGTCACACCTAAATCAGATTTCCTCAATTCCTATTTATCCACTAATCTTGAAGAGGGAGAAAAGCCTGTGATAGAAAGCCTTCAGCTGTGCACCTGGCCCATAGAAACAAGTGCAGAAGCCACAATAAGCATTTCCATCTGCTAGAGACAGGAATACAGATCTCTTAGACTGCTCCACTAAAAACTGTGTATTCCCACATGGTGCAGTTTGTGGGAAAATAAGTCTCATAGTAATGTGGTATGAAATTCAACTCGTTATATAATCTTTCCCTTTTATATTTCCATAGTCAAAAAGGCAATTAACTTCAATATGATAAAGAGAGAGAGAGCCTATAATTCTGATCTGTCTGTAGCAATGACATGGGATAGAGGCAGTTATTGCTACTTGCAAAAAATTACTGGTTAACTTTGTATTTAAAATAAATTCTATTAGAATAAAACATCAAGATACAAGTTAGCTGTGTAAACTATTTTCATTGTGACAGGCTGTAGTCAAAGCTTTTTATTTTTCCTGTGGGGAGACCAAATATATTTTCAGAAGTGTTACATTTACTGTGTATACATCTACTTGGCTGGGAAGGTGATGTCCTATAAACTTAATTTTCCATGCTGGGTACTGCAGTTTTAGCCCAGTGACAGTTCTGTATTATGGAAAATAAGTGGAAAATGCAGATAATGTTTTGAATCAAATTTTTTAAATATTAATATGGCTCTTCTTTCATGATTATTAAATTTCTCATAGAAATATTGTTATAAGTAAAAAAATAGCTAAAACTCCCAAAATGAACTAAGCAAAAATGCCAACCAAACCCTAATAGATGATAAATGAGGCTAAGGAATGGAGAAGCAATCAGCATGAAAAAAACCCACAAAGTTTTAGAGACAAGAACAATTATTTTGACCTCCTGTTTGGAGATCTTTCTTTTCTACAGTTTGTAGTATTTAGCACCTGCTCTAGAAACGTCTTCTATAAATAACCATTTTCTGTTTCAGACAAAATTTACATTGAAAATTATCTTGGTGCAGCTGCTCAGTTTTTCTGCAATTGTGAATTGCCAAAAAAGGCACAGTAATTCCTTGGGGACCTCAGAGTTAAATCCTTTTTCTGTGACCTGATCCCACGTAGTGGAGCTGTGGTGGAGGTCCATTATTAGTGCTAGCTCTTCTTAGAGTTGCTCAAACTGAGAGCTGAGAAGCCCTTTGTAGATGATCCTTGCTCTCTTACAGCTGCTGTGGCTTTGTAGTTCCATGATTACTGCCCCTGATGGCACAGTGCCCCAAAAATGAATACTTTGATAATTTGCTGCTGGCTTGTACTCCCTGTCACCTCCGGTGTTCCAGTGCACCACCGCCCTCGTGTGAAAACTACTGTGAGAAGAGTAAGTAGATCTCTGCAATACTCTGTGGCTGTGCTGGGCATCTTCATGCTGCATTTTACACTCAGCTTTGATGTGTTGGACGTGTTTACTGTACATTAGTTATTGTTCATGATTAATGAGATGCATCTCTTTTATTTCATAAGGTACCGATTCAAGTGGAATTCTTTGGATTTGTTTGGGCTTAGGAGTGATTTTAATACTCACTCTGTTCACCTTAATGGTCTTGTTTAAATGGAAGCACCTAAAGCAACTAAAAGAAAAACTGGAAAACACAGGTGAATAAATAAGATTCTTCATCAAGTAATTTTAGACCATTGTACATTTTAGCTATTCTTACCATGTAAAAACTTTGTATATCATTTATATTCCAGATTCTGATGACTGTCTTTGTTGGATTGTTTGGTATTCTGCAAATTGTCTCCATAGAGTTATCAAAGCTATTAGGGAATAAATATCCAGATGGTGACTTGCAAAAGCAGCACTCTCTTTTTGTTGGTTCTGGATTCTGTTAGGATTGTGTTGTTGTATATTCATACCTGGCTTACTTGCTGCTGTTTGAGAAACCATTTATGAACACTCCAAAGCAAAAAATCTTTATAAGGGTTTTGCCCTCATTGAATGCAAAAGGAATTCTTCCCAGGCAGAGGATACACATTCAGTATTAGCTTTTCATTTTATAAGACTTTAAATAATTTTATTTAGTATTGTAGTCTGTGAGAGGCATAGGTGGTGTATTGTATGAAGGTGAAAAATGTTATTTTTCCATTTTACAAATACTATATTTGTGAGTGTTCAGACAATAAATAAAAACTGATTAGAAAATATATGTTGGATTACTTCAATACTTATTCTGAAGCAGAGGAGTTGTATTGTCATAGAACAAAAGATTATTATATGTAACTACACCTTAAACCTTTCACCATATCTTAAAACTTTCACTAAGGCTAGAGTACAGTTGGACCATAACAAAATTTGGATCTTTAATAGCTCTTTGTTTGGTGTAGCATGATGTATGTACTAAATTAACTTCTGTATATTTACAGACTCCTCTGTGGAGCTGAATAATATTCTCAAGGCTAATACTGAAAGCAGTGTGAATTCTGAAGAAATTAGACACACACTTCCCAGTGAAACATTAATGTATTCAGTGGAAGAATGCACTTGCAGTGACTGTGGCTTGGTAAAACCTCAGACTGGCTCTGAAACTTCATTTCCATTACCAGCTACTGAAGAACGAGCTACTGTTCTAGTGACCACCAAATCTTTTGATTATTACAACTACGTTCTGGGTGTTGGATGACTGGGAGAGAAGTGTACTTGTACTGAGCAATAATAAATGAGTTATTCCAGCATAGCTGTAAACCTTAATACCTGCAGTCAGTGGACAAGGTCGTACATCATCCTTACAGATTCTCCATTGCACTTTCATTGTCATATTATTTCAAAATCTAGCATTTTGTTAGTCAAGTATTTCTATATTATTCTCAGGCACTCAGTTATTGGAATTTTTAATTTCTTAAAGTCTTTACATAGGACTGCTCTTTCTGCCTTTAGAGATTGTATCTACTTACAGCAGATATACACAAACCCACCAATAAACAAGTTTTCAAATATATACTTTTATGTTAGACTCAGATCTTGTGCCAAAAATTACTTGATGATACACAAGGACTGTTGCAAGAGGCAGAAATGAAGATTTACAGCACATCTCCAGGCTTGAAAAGAGTAATTTCAACACTAGAAATGTTCTGAAGATGGATACCTTGTAAGGTATGGAGGCCCTGGGCTCAGGAGGTATCACTGGGTCACCCTAAGGGAGGTTGTGGTGTTGGGGAGCACAGATCATAGAATCAGAATGTTCTCAGTTGGAAGGGACCCATAAGGGTCACTGAAGTCCAGCTCCTGGCCTTCACTGCAATCCCATATATTTCCTAGTGGTAGAGGCTTTCCTTTCAGTGCCAAGTGTTTTCAGACTGAGATTTATTTATCTTTTATTCATTTTTTTTACTTACCCTTTTTATATTTACAAGGATGGGTAATTAGTCATGCTAGACTACTCTGTGGCCTAAAATTAGAAATATACTTCTGTAACCTTACCTTCCAAGCATTAATGTTACTTTCCTAATATTAGGCCACAATTTTATTCCTGGAAAACTGCAACAGAAGCAACAACCACACAAGCAACCACACCAACAATCGTCTTTATTTGTAGCTAACATTCTAGTTCAGGCTCCTGCATGAATGATGAAGTATTTTGTTGCATGAAATCTACTAATGATCTTTAGGAGGCTGTTTGGGGCCAGCTGGGAGTTAGGTGCTCTGTGTGGCTTTGGCCACGCGGAGCCAACACCTCTCAAATAGGCCTAGAGACCAATTAAATTTGTTATTATCATTTTGGTTTTTGGTTTTATTTAACGACCCCTTCCGAGCTTTCACCTTGCACAGCACAAGCGGCAGCAGAGAACACTTTACCTCCACTTTTCTCGCCCTTCCTTTGCCGGTGTCGCGTTCCGGCCCCGCAGGAGGCCCCTGCCCGGTGGCTCCGGGCGCGCGGGGCCTGCGGCAGCTCAGGGCCCGGGCGGCTCNGGCCCGCCGGGCGCTGAGGGGGCTGGCGCGGGCAGAGTGTGCCCGGGGGGCCCGGCGGGAGTGGCCCTGCTCTCGTTCCCCCCTCCGCTGCTCCCCGGTGCTGTGCTGAGGCACGGGACACTTGGGTCTCTTATCACCACACCCCGTCCCTCATTCCGGCTCCCCGAGTCCCTCCGAAGTGCTGTTTTACCCCGTTTTAAATCCTAAATCCTGCCCTTGAGCGTGGCACTGGCTCACAGCACAGGTGATTCTGGGCTCGGGCGTCTCGTGTTGCCTCAGCTGTGCAAAATCGTAGGAAATACTCCGAGGAAAAAAATGACAAAGAGAACATAAGAGTTAAAAAAAATTAAAAATATGAACTCGGGAGCATGCAGTCGGTGGGAGAGGTGAGAACCACGACTTGTGGAAAAAGGGTCCCTGTTGCTGTGTCCCTCACTGGGTCCCGGTGAGGATGTGTCTGTTTGGATGTGGTAATTTCTGTGTTAGAGGGAAGTGGTGCGAGGGGTGTGCAAAATCTTGAGGATAAATGTGTGCTAAATCCTGAGCTTTTTGAGGTGTTTGTCAAGGAAATACTTGAAGCTTTGCATGAGAATTGTGACCCATAAACTACGGGACTGGAGGAAGCTGATCGGCTTGAATGGGCCAGCGTGGAGAGTTATTTTTTAGGATAGAGATGGAAATTCTAACAAACCTTCCATGTAGATGTAAAGGATGTAAAGTTGTACTTATTTAATACGCATTAAAGCACGTTAGTAAGGGTTTGTTTGGGGCTTTTTGAGAAGGGAGGTACTTTAGTAAAAACTTTGACGGGTCTTTTGAACATCTTCTGCAATGGAAGTTGCAGACAATGCTCTGCACCTGAGAATTGGATCACATATTGATCTCCCACCCTGATTTAATACATGGTAATCTTTGTTGCCAAAGGCAGTAAGAAAAAATCTGAGGAGTTAACTGGAGTAACTAAATATTGCATGTTTTATGGAGAACAGTAATTTCTGAAAGTGAACTGAGAAATAAAACCACTTCACTGTATTTTTCTCTGTTTTGTTCTCACCTTTATGGTAGGAAGAAAACAGAAGATTTTTGGGGAAGAGATGAGGCAAAACAAAGATTATTATGGGGAAACCTGTTGTGAAAAATGCAAATAACAGTGAAATCTTTCAAAGCATGTGAAAAGAAAGTTTCTCAAATGTTTCATATCTTGACACAATATAGACTAAATCCTAATTACAAAATTTGTTAGAGTCATCATTTTCATGTGGAAAACCTCAGCCCTTCAATGATGAATTCAAACTGGGACTAGCCTTGTGCAAATTTATGCAAATTAGAGCCTAAATCTTCCTAGGAGACTAATCTTAGAGAGCTCTGTTTGGATTCTGTGACTCAAAAGGCAAGGTAGCACCTCATGTGGCCTCAAGCTTCATCCTGTAGTTATTTTTATTACCTTTAATCTTATTTTTTTTTAAGACAACGAAGAGATATATGTTTATGAGGAGAGAAACATTTAATTACTTAAAATAGAGTAATGCCTAGGGTGACATTAACAGTAGTGGTTCAATTGCATGGTAACCGCCCTTGTATAACCCCTGCCAAGAATTATGAGGGAATTTCCAACAATTTCAATTAGACAGCCAGATAACAAAAACCCCCTAATGTTGCACTTTGCCAAACATTACTGTTATACAATGCTGTACAGTATTTTTCTAGACTAACATAAGTCAAACTAATCAGAAAGGAGAAATTTCTATCGTTATCATGCTTGTTTCAGATAAAGGAGATGGCTCCTGTTAACATCTCATCAATTTTAACCATATCCTTCTTTTAGTGCCTGTAACAGCACTGTCTGTACTTCTATGACCAATTTTAGCCCTTTTAACTAACAGAGCTATTCCTAAAATAGAGATGGAAGAACTTCTTAATGGCTATAATAATGTTTAATGTTTATTTTCTTTAGCTACGGTGTATTTCTAGTGGATGTGGAGGTAACTTTCTGTTGATGTAAGCATCACCTTAATATTACTAATGCTGCTTACTAATTACATACTCATATTTTATTGTACAGTGCTGAATAGGCTAAACTTTAAAGGCAAGTAATACAAGGAAACAGGATTTATGTGCTTGTCAGGAATTGGAGGTGCTGTCATTTGTTTAATGATGGTTTCAAAAAACTTGAAAATGCAACTCATTGAGGAGAGTGAGGCAGTAGAATCATAATAGTGTAATATAAGGTATTATTTAAATTAGGTCTGTGTTTGTTTTATCTTAAACTTGCACCCTCAGAACCTGTACTAGAGCAAGCAAAAGGATTGCAGTCTGAAATTCTGCATTCAGGACATAATGCAAGTTATGTAAGAGCAATATGAGATTTATTTTACTTATATGCTGCATGTGGGGCTGAAGAGAGCTTTACCTAGGAAGGACTGGATGAAAATCCTGCTTTCCTTTACTTGCATGTTCGTTTGCTGGTGCTGTAGGTGTGGATGTTTGTGTCAGAGTACAGAGAGAAGTTTGTTTTAAAAATAGGAAAACGTGACCTTGAACAACAGAAAATGAGGAGGGTCACAGAGACAGGTGCAGTACCTGAGATTATTTTAAACCCTTTTTGACTGAGTAGATGTTGGTGGGAGGAGTCTCTTTAAGTTTCTTAGTTTTTGCAATCTTATACTTTGTTTTCACAATTATTTTTAGAGTCATGTATGAACTTCCTTTTTTTTACTCTAAATACAGCCTTTTTCTGAGTAATGCTGGTTTTATGCATTCTATGTTTTGTATTTGTACGTGTTAGTAGAGATTTATTTTTATCTTCCACCTACTTGAAACAAAACCATCACTAAATAGTACCATATTTTCTAGGCTTGTTACAAAGAAAAATACACCCTCAGCATGAAGAGACACAACTTAATCTTTCAGTTTTTAAAAAAAAGTTAGACTTTGTGAATATTCTTTTTCTTCTACCTGTAAAAATTCTGTTAAGCATCAGCAGTAGAAGAATTTAAGATGAGCATTGAAGATAAACCTCTGAGCCAAGCCCTCAGCAGAGACTTTTTGTGGCCTTATAACCCTGTTAATGGTGAGGGTGATCTGAACTACTTCAGAAATTATTGGTTGTGATCTCCTGCAGTCACGATTAGCAGTGCAAATTTACAAGTAAAATAAAGAGAAAATATACATTGCACTCAGACTGTGTAAAGTTAAGGTTGTTTGGTATCACGTGCTTTACTGGTTTAGAACATTAATTAGTGTAGTGAAGATCTGTAGGTACTCTGTATTTATGCATTTTTTATATTGATCACAGTTTGGAATCTAATTGCAAACCATTCTGTTACCAAATAGATACAAAGAGTCCAAAGAGATGTGACTTTAAAAACCAACATATATTGCATTTGGAAGACAAACTTGGCCCACCTACTAATACTTTCATTTGATAGATGTTTTTCTGATCATGAAATTATTAATTGCATGCATTTGTTCTGATGTTGTCTCAAGCTATTAATATAAAGAGAAGTATTGTGTTATGCCTCTTCTTGCAGGCATGTGAGTAGTATTAGACTGTAAGAGTAATGAGTTTTGAAACAACAGAGAAAATCTGGAGAGTTGTGTATATTCAATGTTACTGAACATGAGGGGTTGCACTAAAAGTTGGAATTGTTTTCCTTATTTTATGGTTATGTGATTTATTATAAAGCATATGGATGTTTACATCTCCATTTTGGCAATGTATGTGTGGAAAGAGCATTGAATATCATTTAATAAATTGCAGTCTCTGAAGGAGCACAAAGTGGAATGGCAGGGATTATAGGAATTTAGCTTTATCTTCACACTGGCATAACTGGCATGGTTGTTAGGAAGTTAAAACCCATTTGGTGTGGGTTGTTTCTGCAGTCCTGGACTGGCACTGAACATTGTTGTGTGCACTGGAGTGCTTGACTAACAGCCCCAGCCCTCACACATCACATGTCTGCACAGTTTGAGTTCAAAATGGGAAGCACAGCTTCTTGAAAATGCACTGTAATCAGCAAAATCAGCCTTGTGAAGCTTAGTTAGCTGCTATGTTTGCAGATTTTTCCTGTTGTTTTCATTACTTTGGCATACTGTGGGGGTTTTCTTCTTTTTAATGAATGTGTGAAACTATATGGAATATGAATTATATTAATGTATTATGACATCTCGATATATTTATAGATGAATATACATAATACATTATATCAGTATAATGTACATTTTTGTATTATATGAGTATATCTATTTAAAGGCAGAATCATTTCAACCAGACAAATTCTGTCCTGCTGGTTTAAAAGCAAACTATTTTGAATGGGATTACAAAGATAGGGAATTCTGGGATTTGGACCTCACACTGTTGGGTAGCAAGAGGAAGCACATCTTTGATGTCATCTCTTTCCTATAGGGCTTAGTGTGTGGTGTTTGATTTTCAGTGTCAGGAGGAATTTGCTCATGCAGAGTTTGGATAATTGGCTTTTAGTCCATATGTACATTGATTGTATGTTCTTTGAGAGAGAAAGGAGAATAGAATGACTTTAACTCCAGAGATGTCACCGAGGTTTCTGATGGATGTTTTGAACTTAAACTCAGAATAAAGAATTTATAGAGGTAATGTAGATTATCTAAAAGAATAAATTTTATCATATTAATGGGAGTTTATAAAGGATATTCCAACAAGCAGAATATTGTGCTATTGTTGAAATAGCTTGAGAAGTTAAAGATTGTCTTGCATAGTTTCTTATATAGTAACAAAATAGATTTTATAGGTGTTAATCAGAAGAACTGTGCCAGTAGTTAAATTTTAAGGGATTTATTTTTACAGTTGCTGTGTTCACCTGACATAAAACTCTTTCTGCAGTAATGTTTGACACTAAAAGGATACTCCTACTGTCTCTTTCTGGTTTTCCATTCTTTTCTAGTGCTGTGATGCTGTACTACACTGGTAGTTGTGCTAAGAAGCTTAGGGCAAGTTGTGCATGAGCTTGAATAATTATTCTATATTTGGTACTGCTGAAATGTATCTTCAAAATATTACTAAAATAAGAATCTAGGTGATACCTGAAACAGTATTGCTGCCTGTTAGAGAAAGGCTACTTGAAACCTCAAAGTATAGTTTATACTGCATTTTAATTAGAGAAAATACATTAGTTAAATTAGTGGAATAATTGGCATGGGAAGAAAGTTTTCAGGGCCCAAAAGAAGGAAGTTTGTGTTGCCTCAAATGTTATTTTAAAAACCAATTTATTTTAAAATGATGTGTTTTTGTTGGATTTCAGGTTCACAAACCAACGACACTAAAAGACAATTTCTTCTAGAACGGCTACTGGATGCAGTTAAACAGGTGAGAAATCCAGCACACATTTCTGTAGTGGCTTTCTCAGAGCTGTCACTACTGGCAGGGACTGTCTTTTCTCTTTTTCCTTCTCTTTAACAAAAAGAAGGGAAAAGAACAAAAGGAAACAAAGAAATCGTGGCTTTCACATAGTACAACTTGAATTTTTGTCTGCTAGCAAACAACTACTATGCCATATTTATTTACAATTCTTGTTTTGGAAAGGTTATACTTGTAACAGATCTATTTTAAATACATGTAATACTATAGAATATATATTAGGAATATATGTTCCTGTAATCTTGATGTGACAACTAAGTTGCAGTGTACTGCAAAGTCTAACTTAGTTAATGTTGTAGAGTAGCAGGTTCTTTTCTTTGCACTAGATTGTTAGTGAATGGTTAAAAAACATGTAAAGATGTGATTTATATATATATATATCTGTATTTGTGTCAATGTGAAGTTCAGCAAGTAGAATTTCATAGACAGTTTGAGAGAGTTTGGGTGGCAAAAGAATGCCTCAGAAGTAAGCTAGTGAAATGTTTTATAAAGAGTGGTTCTTCTGTAATTGGAGCACTGAACTGGGAAGGAGCAATGTTTGGCTTTGTGGGTGCACACTTAAAACTCAAAAGTAGTAATTTCCACTCAGTTTGCAGTTTATTGAAGGACCTGCAGGTGTGTTGCTCTGGCTAGCAGGGATATATTTGAACTGCAAGAGTAGCCCATTAGTGTAATATGAAGCTCTAGAGCACTTTTTGGATGCAGGCTGTGTTTGCCAGTGCTTTATTTTGTGCTGCTTCCTTTGTTGATATGACTTTGTTCCTTATATAGAAATAATTCAGAAAATTGAATTTATCTAGCATAACAGAAAGTTCTTAAAATTTCTTAAAATCTGTTTATTGCAGTGTCAAATACGATTTGGAGGAAGAAAAGAAATTGCTTCAGACTCTGATAGCAGGTAAAATAGTCTAAGATTAACAAGCTTAGATTATGTATCATACTGACATAAAACATATGGCACAAAATATTTGACACGCTCAAAAAATTACATTGCATGAGAAGTAGGTGATCTGAAGCTGAAATAACATCACTAACAGCCCCTCTAGCAGGTGAAAGTGATTTCTCAAATTGATTGCCAATTCTTCTGAAAGTAACCTGTGCCTCAGCTTTCAATCACTGTGATGAGACTGTGGGTATAAGTAGATTGCTTGCAAATAATGAGATTACAGCACAGAAGGGATCTTTCACTGCTTCTAAGATAATGGTTCACTTTATATTCCCTGTTCAGAGACCTGGAATAAAGTTGCTGTATACAAACATAGCTGATTGCTCCTTTCACATGAGTTCATTAAAAATTCTGTTGCAGGGTGACCTGTTTGTGTGCTCAGTTTGAAGCTGTATTCCAGCATGGCCTGAGGAGGAGCCGGGGATTAGCACTGACAGCAGCAGCAATCAAACAGGCAGCAGGTTTCTCCAGCAAAACTGAAACAGGTAAGTTGCTAATTGAAACTGCCCTGTTTTAATTAGTTCATATGTGCAGTCTGGAGATACAAGTTATAGTGGAAGTTTTAAGCATTGCACCGAACTGCAGGTTGTTGGTAGACTACTTCACACTTGGTGTATTGTAGAAGTAGCAGTGAAAACGACTGTTGCTTCTTAGTCTAGCTTAATTTTCATTCCAAGTTTCTCTAGAAATGTTGCTGTTAGGAAATCTGCACTTCCTACTGTTGCATCATGTATAGTGGTAAATTTTTTTTGAATTCTGGCAGGGATCAAGGTTGTATAATTGTGCTGTTAAGTTTTTAAAACAACGTTTTCATTCTTAACCTTGTCTTATTCAGTTCTTTAAATGTCATATTCTATATAGATCAGATATGTTTAACTTCTAATTATTGGTGTAATTTTAGAAACAAAAATTATATTGCTGGTGTTGGTTGGGTTGTTTCTTATTACTTTCTCCACATTTAAAGAAAAGATTCCTTTACTGATTACTGATTAGTTTTTATCAATATTTGGGAACAGCGCAAGGAAAGTGTTTTAGTGGAAAGAGATATTGTTGCCTTTTAAATGCAACAGTTCTGTCTTCTAAAGTCACATGAATTTGTCAGTTGCATGTCTGCAAATTCTGGAGCTTCCTGTTCCTTTGGGCTGACCTAACATTTCACATCAGCAGTAACACAGAGTTCTAAAGAAATCTTTGGCTTTCCATGATATGCTTCCAGTTGAACATATGAACCTGTGGATAAAATACTAGCTTAAATGTGATTTTAAATGTGAATTCTATGTAAAAGTGTCAGATTGAATCCTTTAATTTGTGTGGCTTTTTCAATGAAGTGAAAAGTAAATAGCTTAAGTTCTGTAGGAATAAATAACCTATTTAACTGCTGGGTTGCACGAAGAGAGTAAGTGATTCACCTTTGTTCTAAGTTATATTTTTACCTGTTTGTTTTATAAATTTACATGTAAATATATTCAGGTATGAGCTTAATGGTTTTCTTGGTGGGGTGGTTGTCATTATTATTCTGATTAATCATTAAATTCCAGAGCCAGTGTTCTGGTACTACGTGAAGGAAGTGCTGAACAGGCACGAGCTGCAGCGCTTCTACTCCCTGAAGGCCATCGCTACCGACATTGGCAGAGGGCGGGCGTGGCTGCGCTGTGCTTTGAACGAACATTCCCTGGAGCGATACGTGCACATGCTGCTGGCCGATAAGAACCGCCTCAGGTACCGTGTCTGATGCCTGGGTAATGCAGGAGCCGAGCTGACCAGTGTTTGAAACCCCAGCCAGCCAGCCAGCCAAAAGCCACAGCTGTAGTAGTGCCCCATATTAATTGCTGTGCCTGTCTAGTTACTTCACGTAATTTTTTAAAATTTTTGTCAGCCATTCAGACTGTGGCTTGTGCCTATATCAACATGTGACCTCCCCAAGTCCCTTCCCCGTTCTTTCAACAGTTTTCCTCACTGCAGCCTGGACACCATGCTTTAAGGTGCCTCTCTCATTCCACTAAAATAGTACACAATTGCAACTGTGTCTGATCAATTCATCAGTGGTAATTGCCTGTTGCCTTTTGGAGATGCTCATCCTGTAATTGCAGAGCTCCAGCAGTGCAGCAGTGGGGAGCTGCTGCTGCAGATCCCTGGGAAGTGGTTTGGTAGCAGTTTGTCAGCCTTTTGTTACAGTTACTGAGAATAACTTACTACACGTTGTGAAATCCTTAAGTACTTTGGAAGTGCAAAATGCACGTAGGTTCATAAACTGAGTGCTGCTTTTTTCTCATATGTCTTCAACTCCTTTATGAAAATTGGAAGTGTTTTCCTTTTTTTATCAATAACTGTTGAGCTTGCTCAAACCACTTGATCAAGTCCAGCAGAAAGATGTTTTATTCATTTACATCGATTAATGGATCTACTGGATAAGATTATTGCCAGGGCTGAATTCATTAGTACCTCCTTTTCATTTCTGGTTTGTTCCAGTCATCTGTAGCTTTCTTGCAAAACAGATTTTGATGAATACAAATAAAGACAAATGAAACAATAAATAGAAAGATCTGAAAACTTTTGTGAGGAACTTAGTGACTTGGATGGTTATGTTGCTAATTACTCTCATGCTTGTAGCAATACTTACACAGTATCAGGATTATCAGCTGACTGCATTGTAATGCTTTCTATAAAGGTTTATTCCAGAATATTTAAGACTTAAATGTTACCTAAATTCAGTTGGGATTTACAGAATCAGTTTACATCCCCAGTTACACGTTTTGAAAACTTTTAAATGAATCTGTCAAAATTGTTTAATATACAGATTGAGGGTTTTCTTGCTATCTGTTTTGTTGGTTAATTAACTGAATGCTCCTAATAAACATACAGCATTCTGCTACTAGAAAGAATCAGGCTTAGAACACCTAAATTTATGTGTTCACATGAAAAAACATGGATTGGTTGTTTTTTTTTTAAAATCTGAATTCTTAGTTTACTCTTAACTATTTAGGGTAATTGGTGTGGGTTTGGATATTGAAACAGGTCACAGAATCATATATTAGGATGGTTTGGGTTAGAAGGGACCCTTAAAGGTTGTGCAGTCCAACTCTCCTGCCATGAGCAGGGACTCCTTCCACCAGAGCAGCTTGCTCAAGATAAAGGGAACCTTTGTTTGTATTTGTGTGTTCTAAGCTTATATAAAACATCTATAGCAGTAGTATAGAGAAGTGCTGTGACTGCTAATGCAGTGTGAACCCCCAGGTCCTGAGTGGCTTTTTCCCCTCTAAAACAGTGCAGAGCTAAAACTAAAGAAAAAAATACTCTTTATTATGTCTTCTATAGAACTGTCTGAACAGTTACCAGTTTCAGAACTGTAGGGAGTTACTGTGCCATAAAATTTAATCCTTTGGGGTACTCCTATTTATTCTTCAGAGTTTTCTTGTCTTTCAGAAATGAAATATATGTTATTATAGGACTGCATGTTCTTTTTTTTCCCCTTTAAATTACAGTGTCTTCTATGAAGACTGGTCTTTTATGATGGATGAAGAACGTTCTAGCATGATCCCTACGATGGCAGCTGGTAAGATTTTCTCTTCAGTATTACTGCTCTTGGAAAACTGCTGCATTTTGGGATGTTACATCTGTTTCTGCTTGTGAGGAGCTTCTCTAATACACTCTGTTTATGTGGAGAATGTGTGTCAGAGGCACAGCCAGGGTGAACAGCAAGGTATTATGCCAATTTATGCTATGAATTGACAGATTGTTAAAATCCTGGACCTGGCTGTGCTACAATTCAAAATCTTCCACATTAAAATCCTGGATCTGGCATTCTTATAATTCAGAAATCTTCCACATAAATTTTTTGACTTTTCAGCAGTCAAGGCTAACTTAAAGCCAGTGCAATTTAGAGAAAGCAAAGTGGGTTATTCCTGACTAGAAAAGAGTCATGATGGAATTTTATAGTAAGATCCAAATTACAGGTAAATACAGGTAAGGAGAGTAAGAGTAAGGAATGATAACAAATAATTTACTTTTCTCGAATTCAGCCACGGAAGTGGTGTATTATTTTATACCCTTTTTCCTCAGATATGTGGTCACATGCTTCACTCTGCAAGACAAGGTTCATGGACGTTTTTGCTAATGGAATATAGAAACCAGCAAATTCTGAAGTTGCAGTGAAATGGGTTTAAATAAAAGGTTATAGAAAAATGAGTTCACAGTACTGTTTGATTATTTAATGTGCAGATGAACAGCCATCAAGATCAATTCAAAACTGATTGCATCAGCTCAAATAAAATCTAGAAAGGAATGAATGGTACATGAAAGAACGAGAATTCATGCATTGGGAACTATGAGAAGTTTTGGGAAAAAATGTTTTCCATGTCATGGCTTTGTCAGTCCTTAGCTTCTGTGTTCAGAGCTTTTGTGTGAAGTCTATGGTGCATTTTTGGTCTCTTTTCCCCCTTTCTTTTGTCTGAAGGTCTGAACTCCATTCTTTTTGCTATCAACATTGATAATAAGGATTTAAATGGGCAGAGCAAGTGCACACCCACTGTGTCAGATTTGTTAAAGGAGTCCACACAAAATGTAACTTCCTTGCTGAAAGAGTCCACCCAGGGTGTCAGCAGCCTCCTGCGGGAGATCACTGCCTCGTCTGCCGTCTCGATTCTCATCAAACCTGACCAGGACTCCGACCCACTGCCTGTTCTGTCAAGGAATGTAAATGCTGGTAAGCTTCTCTGCAGTGTTAGGTACATTCAGAAACTTTTATTTATTTTTAATGGACCACTGTAGAACAGAAGTCCTGAAAATAAGTGCACTACACATACAAACCAGTTGAGTGTGTCATTAAAAAGCATGGAATTGGAAATATTGGGTGTTAATACTGGATGGTAACTGTGTATTTTAGCATTCTTGTATCACTGTGAGAGGGAAGCTAAACTGTTTTATTGGTAGCGCTGTGCTTGTGACCTGTATTTCAGTTCCTTATTCATAAAATTATGCTTTGGTGTATGTGATGTAATGGTTTTTCATTTTTAATGTTTTCTTTTGGCACCTTGCCAGTCAGACATACTGTGATGTATATCTTTTGTTATATATGAGATACAAATCTTAGCTTGTAATCTGCTTCAAGTAGTGCCTGTGTTCACAGTCTGAATTCCTATGCAAAGCAGATAATTACCAAAATGAAAATTTGCTCATATACTCTTTACCTTTAGAGTTCTTAGTGTTGCAACCAGCTTTTATGATGTTAGGTACTAACAAAGACCCAAAGTCTTAATCTCATATAATTTGAAATCAGTCAAGCAAAATGTGATTTTCATTATGTATTTTCAGTTCCAAAAATAACAAAGGAATATTTTATTATCTTAGTTTCTGGAAGCTGAGCTAGAAGTTTGTTTTGCTTTGTAAAAGTACCAAACTGCAGGAAGATTGATTTGCTTTTCAATTAAGAAACAAGGTTTGAGTTTAGTCATTAAATTGTTTTGATTATAAGAAAAAGGCACAAACCCCACATGTGAATATGGTAGGACTAGAAGTTGAGATAAAATCTGTTTTTTATTGGCATTTAAAGTAGACTTTGTCTTAAAACACGATTTTTAGAACAAACTTGTTGTAAAACTTTTGTTTAAATGAGAGTAGAATCATAGGTGATACTTGGCTTGGGATAACTGTTAGTATAGAATAGGCTTGCAAGATGAAGCAAGAGAGCAATTGACCATATGGTGCATATGACTCCAGAATGTGATGTACCTGATGTGTACAGTACAGAACATGAAAGGTACAACTTCCAATAAAATGTCACTGGAAAAAAATAGAGTTTGTTCAAATGTAATTATATGTGGACTGTTAGAGCAAGTCAGATGCTTTCATTAAAGTCTGTGTTCTTCGTTGGAATTCTATTTGCAACCAGAATGGGTTTTAACATCCTCTTAAAAGTATGTTAGTGTGTTTTGTGGATATATAACAGCTGGCCTTGAATTAAACAAAGCAGTTTAGTCCCAATGTGAGGTGTCTTGGTGAGTAAATTTCTGATATTTCTTAGAGTGCTTCAGCTTTGCATTTAGCTTCGCATGCTCATCAGATTCAGTGAGAATAGGTAGTAGTTTAAAAATAAGTGCTGTCTCTGAATACATCTGGTGTAATCAGGGAGGATTTCAGTGTATTTCTAGACCAAGAGCAAATTAGCTGAAAACTGACTGTTCAGTTGTTGGAGTGTAGACAAAACTATTTGATTGCAGGTTGTGGATTTTGTTCATGTTGTGAGTTTGTTCTTTCTAGTTTTTCCTCTGAAAGTGCTTCATGTATTCTCTGTTGTGCAGACCTGCTCTGCATTATGCACTAGGTGTGTTCCATGGGAGAAAGTGGCAGGAACGCTAACTTTTTATTTTAAATTTAATTTCATGAGTTTATAGAACTTTTTTCCAGTTTCAGTTGAATCATGTTATGAATGCAAAATATCTTCTAAAATTTGAATTATGTAAGGTATATAAAATAAAGCTTGTAATTAGAGATTTAAAAGCTCGTGTGTATGGAAAGATAGTGAATGCCATGTAGATCTGAGTGGTTTTTTCTTGACTAGAGTAATTTAGTACATGAGTTCTTTTAAGAAAAAAAACATATATTATTTGTCTTTTCTAAACTGTGTAAAACTTTGTATTACTACTAGATTTGAAATACAAAAAAGATCGAAAAAAGAAGAAGAGAGTGACTAATATTATCTCATTTGATGAAGAGGAAGATGAGCAAAACCTGGGGGATGGCACAAAGACTCTGATAACAGGAGAAGGTTCAGAGGAGAGTGCAGACAGATCTTCAGTTCTTGCATTGTCCTCATCTGAAAGCACTCTTGGAAAAAATCTGAATGGGAGTGAAAGTAACCACTCATGGAAGAGCAATTCAGTATTCATGAATGGAGAGTATGAATACCAGAAACTGGATGTGAAGAGCATCGATGATGAAGATGCAGATGAGGATGAGCTGTATGGAAAAACATTAGGAAATAAAGGCACAGAAGGTGGAACTGAAGCTTCTGAAAAGTGGGTATTGGTGCAGGAGATAGTGGTAAACCTTCCATGCTTCCCTTCCACCCCTCCCTTTCTTTCATGGGTACACAAATTGATGTGTTGAACTGAACTATAGATTTTCTCTCTTTTTTTTTTCCTATTCCTTCTCTCCCACCTTTTTTCCCCTCTTCCCCCTCCTCCCCCACCTTTTTTTTACTGTTTAAACACTGTGGGCCACTTGTAGTGATAATATTTTGCTTGGAAGTTTCACTGTAATGCCAAAATTTGAGATTTCAGACTTTTTGTTCTCCTTGAAGTTCTCAGTTGTTAAAACTGTTGCATGATACAGCCAGGCTGTAATTCTGGCCTGCTCGATGTTTCCTTATTCTTAGTGTGATAACAATTCTATTTTGGCTTCACGGTAAAAATGTGTGTTTTAAACAGAGTAAGCTTGTTACATCAGAGTGTAGATAGTTAAACAAGGCAGGACAAAACTGAGAGAGAAAGAATGATTTTAGATACTAATGTGCTTTCTTTCTTTCTGACACAGAAGTTTGTTTAGAGGAAAAGACAAGCACTGCTTGTCTCATCTGCTTTGGAATACCTGATCTTTAATGAATTAATGTATGGCTGACCAAGAATTGGCAGGCAGATTGAAATAAAGATTTTTCTTGCAGTGGTGTTTCTGAAAGAAATACAAGCATTATGAACATTAATATTGACTGTATAAATAGATTGGTTTGTTTGTTTGTTTGTTTGTTTGTTTGTTTGTTTGTTTGTTTGTTTGTTTGTTTGTTTGTTTGTTTGTTTGTTCTAAATAGGCCTCATGAAATAGTCACATGCAATTCTCAGATATGCAGTTGGACTCCTCTGCAGGTCCTGAATGATGACTCAGATGTTCTATTTCCTGTCAGTGCTGTTGGCTCTTACTCCCAGACAGGTGGGCATATGAATTCACAGAATTCCAGCAACCTTTATTCTAACATGGGACAATGGTAAAAAATAACAGGATTGTAAAGGAATAGGAGATACTGCACAGCTGGGATAAAAAGTTCAATTCAGATTTATACTAGTTCTGAATCAGAGTTCTCCACTTGAGTAGTTACTCAGTTAAGGATTTACCAATGCCAAAATAAACCAGAGTTTCATTGGGATTAAGCTGTGGGCTTGTATTTTATTAAAATTTAGGATAGCTGTATAGAAAGTATCCATATCCATTTTCTAGATACACCACGCTGCCAGAAGCTCCAAGTGTGTGTGAGAATGTGAATTCAAATTAATCTTGACAGATTGGAGAGCAGCTGGAAGCAGTTCAATAGAAACTGTTAACTGTTGAAATACAGGATAAGGAATGATTGACTAGGAAATACTTGCTCAGAAAAGGATATGGGAATCATAGAATGGTTTGGATTGGAAGGGATCCTCAGACATCATTTATTCTAAGACTGGCATTCTGAGCTGTGAGCACCAGTTGCCAGCTCACATCTAATTTTTCATGTGCCAGTATCCTCAAATCGTTTTCTGCAGGTTACAAGCTGATAGTGAATTAAGAGAGCTGTGCATAAATGAGAGTGTCATTTGTAAATGCAGGCTCCATTGGCTCTGCTGTGGCCTCAGCTGCAGTGCTGTGTGCAGTGAGGGGCACTTCAAGAATGGTGTGGACCATTTGAAGCAAGCAATAAAAATGGTCAAAGGAATGGAAAAGAAGATCTGGTGCTTTTACAATATCTATATTGGTACCAAAAACAAACAAAAATATTCCACCAACCCTCCCCTTCTCTGTGTTGATATTTTTCTAGCTATTCATAAAACACTGAACTTTGGATTTATTCATTTCAGTGACCATTTAAAAACTTCTCAGTGGTATTCAAATAATGTTTTAATTGTAGAATATTTCATATTGTTTGGGAATCATAGAAATGTCAATTTAATGCATTATATGCCCATTTAATGCATTATATGCATTAAATGGATTGTTGATTGAAGGCCTGTGAAAAAGTGTAATTCGTTTCTGTAAGTTCAGCGATAAAAATGTGAATCATAAAATAATGCTGCACTGCCCTCTGCTGTATTTTAAAATATGTACCTCATAAGAAATGCTGGTGGTTGAAAAAAAAAGTACATTTTGAATTTTTTCTTGTGCTGCTGCATTTTTCAATTTATGAAGGAATGGATTTAGAAAACACTGAGTAGTTTGTGGCATTGTGGTCTCCTAAATGTAATACAGAAACTGTTGGGGAGCATCCATAGGTTGAAATCTTGGATACAAGAAGACATTTCTGTTTATGGGAGGTGATGTGTGGAATGGGAATTCACAGTTGCTGTCAGTAGATGTCATGAGGCATCAGGAGCTTGAGGTGGGGGTTTTTATCTGAAATCAAAAACCAGGAATTCAAGCCAAGAGTTAGGTCTGGAGGCAGAAGACCAAAGAGGACATTTGTACATCTGTGTACATCTCATACATAACTGTCCCAGGGGCTTACTCTTACTAAGAAGACACCAAAGCCCCTTTTTTCGTTTGCTTCATCTCAGAACTGTTTTGAATACCATGCTCAGCCTCCTGGAGATGGTCAACAGGCCCATTCAGATCCCTTCTGGGCACAGGACAGATATTTTCAGCCCTCCTTCTGTCCCTCTTTGTGGTCTGTCGTGCAAGTCAGAGTGATACCAAGTTGATCTGGTGAAAGGGATCAGTTCATCCCTGCTAGGAAAGCCCCCACTCTGCTCTCCTGGCCTCACCTCTGTGAGCAGGGAGGAGCTGATGGAGTGTGCAGGGAGGGCTGCACTTAGTGGCCATTGCACAGCCAGAGGGCCAGGCAGTCAGGGACAGGGATACACAGGGATCCAGGCACCCTCTCCTCAGCCACACTGACAATTTACTGAGATTGAAAGCTGCCTTAGGCATTGTTTGCTTCGCTTTGGGAGTTGCACTTGTGCTGGGTGAATGATGTCAGAAGGAACATGTATTAGCTTATTCTGAGGGCAGTCCAGCCCAGTAACTGGCAAGCTCATTATTATCATGATATTTTTGTTGAAATATGCTTAGTGAGATCTTGTAAAATACGTAGTTTAACCCAATATTTTGGTTTATAGGTCTTAATACTGGTAAATAACATATATGTATATAATTGAAATAGCATAATCTATAGTGTTGTATGTTAATATGAGTTTTCAGTATTAATCTGTTGCAGTGCTCCAGGGATGTGTCAGGGCATATCATATCTCCATGTATCTAGAAATGAGAAAGCCTCCATCAAAATGCAGTTGTTTGGAACAAAAATGGAGTATGTATTTTAGGAACTGAGCTTCAGTAAACTCTGTAGCTTCAAAAATAATTTTTCTCCCCCACAGACTTTCTGACATAACTCTATTTCCCATTAACTTATTTCTAGAATTTCTGCTTTTTAAATCTGTGCTATTTAGGATTGTCTTCTAGCCACTTTGTAGCCCTTACATAGTGAGATGCAGAAAGCATCAATAAATTATGATTTCTGTTTGTTTCCACCTGAGCTTCCTTAATGACAGGCTCAGTGATGTGGATGTTTTGCTGCTGACAGTTGTGGATCTGTGGACAGATGCGCATTATTCATGCTTTTTAAACAATATCTCATCTGTCTCATTCCTGATGGTTGGTACAGAGACGTAAGGAGCCAGAGAAAAGCCATGGTGCTCTGTTGGGAATACAGAAAGCACTGGTGTCTTTGCAAGGTTTCATGTGCTGGGGACTAACCACAAATTCTTCTCCTGCAAGTCACAACCAGATTTGTAGTGAGCATCAGGTGCCATGTGGTGCTTCAACTCCAGGGGCTTGCCAGAGTAACTTCAGGAAGGAGTCTCCTCATAGCTTTGCAACTCTGTACATATGAAATAGAATTTAGGGATTGTGCAATACTAATTTCTTTATGATGGCTGTGTTCCTAAGAGACTTGACAATCCTGCTGGCATTCAGGGTCAATTTGCAGAAGCCAACTTTGGAGACAGAATTGAAAGTGTTTAAAAACTTTAGCAAGTTGAATATTTCTGTTTAAAAATGTGACTACCTTACTCCTGGATTTATGTTTTTATTTTATTATTTGGAGTGCTGTAACCCAAAGGAAGCTAATGCTTGTACATTCTGCTTTAGATAACTTGGAGAATGGAGAGGGGCATGAACATGCTGTTCATCCGGTAGAACTGGTTCCAAGAAGATCTGATCTTCCTTACAGGTATGTGCCAAATATGTTTGTCTGAAAAGAAAAAAACCTTCACACTGTAGCTGCCAACTTATGGTTACCTAATGCACTTAATACTGGAAACCCAGCTACTCATCAGGGCACTTCTGCATATGTTTGGAAAGACAAATGCAAAAAACCTTCAATTCCCTTTTTCATACACTGAACTTTTCCTAATTATTTT
This sequence comes from Notiomystis cincta, assembly GCA_013398075.1. Lineage (NCBI taxonomy): Eukaryota > Metazoa > Chordata > Aves > Passeriformes > Notiomystidae > Notiomystis > Notiomystis cincta. The sequence continues at coordinate 150,337 of VZRX01007977.1, read as the reverse complement.
GAAGAAGTCACTTAGTCATGTTAAATAACAGGCTTGACCTCCAGGTTTTGAAAATAGGTTTTTTGTTGGGTTTTATGTTATTGTTTTACTATATTCTCTGTGGCATTTTAATTTGGAATTTTTGTGTGTCTTCTTTAATCAGACTCCCAGGAGATACATTAAAGGATTGTTCAAGATATTTTGATTAAATATGGGTGAATAGGATAAAAATTCTAGTTTCTGGAATGCTTTTTTCTAAAGTTTTGAATTCTGGATTTTGTTTTCATATATTGATTATACTGTACTTTTATGACTAGAGTGGAAGTCAGTCCTCCAGCTCAAGTGAATACTTTAAGCAGTGTGTTGCCTTCAGCCACTGTGCCAGAATCCATGACAATTAGTAAGTACTTCCTTGATGTATCTAGATTGATGGAAATACCTCTGAAAGTCCTGTAACTCTTTCTATTTTTGTTTCAATAAGATCTGCTTAGAGAGTCATAAATTAATTTCTCATGTACTGGTCATATTAGTTAATAACTGCTCTAAAATGATGTTTATATTGGCAGGTTATGCTTCATTGCAGCTGCTATATCCTTACATTAAATGTGGCTTCAGCAGTTAAATGAAAAATAATGATTTGATTATAATTTCTACAAGCTCTGAAAACACTGAGGGTTGGTTCTGATGTAGTCTTGCTTATTTTGCCTGTTGTCATTAATGGCTAGTCAGAAACAAACCAACCCCACTCTTTCAGTGGTTTTGATATGAAAATCTGCTCCAAACACAAATATGGGCTTTCGTATACAAAAACTTTAGTTATGATTAAGGGGGAAAACAGTTGTGTTTCAGTGGTATTAAGAGTAGAACTAGACAGGATAAAATAGTCTTTGCTGCAGAGATAGATCAATAGAAGCACAAGCAGTTTGTTTATCACATATTTGATCTTTTTCTTTGCATACACTTGTAGAACAAAGACTTAGTTCTTAAACTAAGCCTGTAAGCCAGTATGTGTTTATGTTCCTCACTGTACAGAATGTTCTGTAACTGAACTGGCTTTATTCCTAAAGCTCTCGGGTGTGTGTTTGTTTCTTCTTATAAACTTCAATATGTACAAGTTTTAAATTATGACATTTGGGAAGTTAGAAGTGATGCAGCCAAGATTCTTTTCTGCAATTGATTCAAGCAATCATCAAAATAAATGAAATCTTATGATATTCTAACCTCATTTTCTATAGTTGTATTCAAATGCTGTATGAACCTGTGTTAAAGGAGATAAAACAAGCATTTTCACTGGGCAGTGTTTCAGGCTCTGGCACTGGTTTGCTGACAGCTTTACAAAGTTGAGAAATCCTTTCTGGCAAAGTACTTCATGAAGTAGCAAACTACTTTGAGACTTGTAAGTGCCATAACTGAAGTGTAGAATGGACTTACTGTTATTAGTTACAGTGATACTTTGGTCTGTAGATATTCTCTGCTGATGTTATTCCTGCAATATCCTTTTGTTCTTATTTCTTTCTCAGTCAGAGAATTGCACAGGGCAGTTCTCTGGTGCCCCTGCACTCTGGTGATTCTGCTGTTTGGAGGGGAATCAGGCACCAGCAGGGGCCGCAGTTGATCTCCTTCAGCTGCTCAGCTATTTCCCAGTGTAGGTAAAACACTATAAAATAGGAAGAAAATCTGGAGATTTTCAATTTTCAATACTTAGCAATTTGTAAATGAAATGAAAACACAGGATCAACAGAAGCATGCACACTATCATTAGTTTCCCAGTTCAGAGGAGGCTCTGGTGAAAGGAAGGGTGGGAGGCATGTCAAACCCATCTATAAAGCCAGTAGAACACCTAGTAAATAATCTAATCAAATTATAATTAAAATTCAGCTGACTATACATTTATAGAATTAGTCAATACCTTTATAATAGCTGATCCTGGGTATGTTGAATAAAAATGCTTTTTTCAAGTTTGTTCTTATTGGTCTGGATTCTCTACAGGAGGAATTCAGTGCTATGACAGACACTGAAGCTCTTTCTATTGCAATTAGCAGAAGAATTATTAAATGCTGAGGCTTATAGCTTGGTTGCATAGCAACTGATTCTAACACATCAGGCAAGAAAAATGGAATGCAGTAGTGCACTGAGAAAAGCTGAGAGGTCTTCAGTGACTGGATTTTTGTGTTTCTTACTTCTGAAGACAAAGCCTGAAATGAATTTTAAAAAAATTATATTCTTTTCCTCCTTTCTTTCCCACCTGTTAGTATAGTACTACACTTACCTTACTTCTTTTGATATACAGGCTAGAAAGTTATGTTATGAGAAGCTGTAATTTAAAATTTCTGCCATTTAAAATTATTTTCCTGAACCATGTCCCATGCATTTGTAAGGTATAGGTTAACTTAGCAGCAGATACATCTCAAAAAATACTTCTACCACTCATGAGAAATCCTTGTCCCCAGAGCTTTGCTGTTTATGTCAGGCATAATTTGAAAATTTGCCCTTCTTTGCAGATTGCTTTCCATAACCAAGTTTATAAAGGGTTAAGTTGGTTAGAAGTTTCTATTTATGCATCTACTCTACTATGTAATTTTCAGTTTTTAAAAAAGTTGTATTTATCTTATTGTACTTGAATCACAAACAACAGTGTTTCAAGTGTTGCCATTGGAAGATTGTATTTTCAGCATTGTTTTTCACCAGAACAATCTGTCCTACCAGCACAAGTCTCGCCATTTTGTTTTTGCAGTAGAAAAAAATGAAATTCCAAAACTTTCATTTTAAAAGGACAGTACTTGTGTTCTTCTTTACAAGATTCTTTTATTATAGAACTATTTTTAGGAAATAATTGGTAATTTAGTTTTTTCACTATCATTTTCTCCAGTTTTTAAAATTGGGCTTAACCACAAAGGTTAGGAAGGGTTGTAACATTGTACATAATTCCGTATTTTTTCATATATTCTTGAGAAATCCCTGTGCTTTTCACAATCACTGAAGGACTTCACCGAATAATCAAACCTCCATGTTATATTTTTATCCTGGTTGTGTAAGTGAATAAGGTGTATGTTTTTGTACTTTCTGTGTCCTCTAAATAGCTGCTGACCTGTTCTGTAACCCACTTGCCAGAGGTCTCTGGCAGGTACTAAATTCTTGTGTTTTCTTGGAAAGCACAGCTGTGGAGGGGAGGGTGTTTGTATTTCATCAGGAGAGGAAAGCTGCAGTTCACTTTACAGACTTGGTTTTCACCAGAGCTCTTCTACACAGTAGAAGGCCAACACAATTTGTTTCCTACTAAAATTTGCCATATGAATAGTGACATGACAGGATAATATTTACAAGAGTTTTGAGCACTAAATTAAGCCTTAAAAGGCAGTGTTCATGTAGGCAGCTTAGGGAGCATCGAGCTCTTTATGTCTTTAAAGGTCAGACTTCTGATTTAAGATGTAACCAGTCTGCTGGAAGTCTTATTTGTCTCTGAAAATATCTGTGTAAATTTTCACTCATGAAAATAAAAAAAAAACCCTAAAGATTCCTGTAAAGTGCTCCCAGCCCACCCTGGTACTCTATCTGCAGGATTGCAGAGGAGGCTGCATGACCTTGTGTATTCTGAGGGATGATTTCACTTACAGCTCATTCTTCACAACAGGTGATTGCAAATCATACTTCTCCAATCTTTGGCTGAACAGCAGAAGAGTTGTGAAACTTATGACTTTTCTGGAGGTTGCTGGAAACTGGCAGGTGTTTCTTAAAGCATGATATATTTCATGCTCTTAGTGTGACGTTATGAAAGCTTTCTAGAAGCTAGATTTGGCATGAAGTATGGAATTGAAATAAAAAACATTTTAGAGCAAATATTCACTTCATGAGTAATTAGGCACCACAGATTAATTTCTGCAATAAAAGAATATTTTTAGTGTTTGAAAAAGTGAGGTTTGATATTAAAAATTTAATTAGTACATTCCTTGATTTTTATGTTATCTTTTTTTTTTGCTGATAAAGAATAGTTTCGAATTACTGGTTTGTACATGGGAATTCTTTTTTCAAGAAGTTGTTGCAAAACTATCTCTTAGAAAAAACTTTACTTGTTACCATCTTATCTCTGTCTTTATGGAACTCTGATTTTCGCTTCACTTTTAGATATATTGGTGTTGAATGCTGATCCTTAGTAACAGTAGTTATTTCATTAATATTACTTTGCAGAACATAAATGTCATCAGGCACAAAACAGCTCAGAAGTAGGACATAAAGTCTAACATCAAACACTTCTCTGAAGCAGGAATACCTGGCCATCCTCCCACTGTTCTATGAAAAAAAGAAAATAAAAAAATTAGAAAGGGGGGAGAAAACTGAGGTTGCACAGTCCAGAAGTCAGAAAATGCCAAATTTGTGGTTGCTGCTACAACCCTGACATGTGTTTTTTAATTTATTCCCTTTTCTAACCCACACAATGTATGAGACATAAGTCTGCTGGAAAAATTAGGTTATGATCATACACTCTTCTTGGAGGCAAGTGTAACAGCCAGACAAAAGCTCATGAACTGAGGATGTTCTGGCAGGTTTGAAGGAACCTGCTGCAGTGTATGATACTGGATTTCCTTTGTTTGCATTCAGCTGACTGCTCTGACATGCTGCTGAAATTTTTCAGGAAGCGTAAGTGAAAGTAAGAAATTACAATTTTTGAAAGTTTTAAATACTGTACCTGAGCTAACTAGGATGGTTTCTTTTTAGGTCTACTCAGTTCCGTGCTTCAAAAGATAATGAAATTAATGTTTCTGTTTTTGGGTTTTGTTTTTTTTTTTCATGGCAGATTTTTACTCATTAAATTACACTAGTAATATTTTACTCTCTTGTATTTACTATGGATAGAGAGGTTAAAGAAGTGTTGATGATAAACTGTGTAGTTCTTGTGTTTGTTTTGAGTGATTTATAGAAAATATGACCCCTTAATACTCATCACTTCACGAAGAAACAGCAGAGCTGTAGTCATGGAGCAATCTTGCTGCTCAGGTATGGATGGGCTGGACCAGCCTTCTTGGAATTTTGGTCTCTTAGCCCAGACTGGTGGTTTGTGTTGATGCTTTCATCCACACCTCCACTGCTATCTGTAATTGAGCTAAATTAGCAAGAAATACTGAGTATAAAATGTGTTTGCATTTGTGGTCCTAAATTAAGCATTGATTTTTGCCCTGGATGTGATAATGAAATTTGGAGTTTCTGCTTTGTTGTGTCTCTATAGTATTGTCAATTCCATGACTCTCAGAAAAATGAGGCAAATGGACATAAATAAGCAATTTAAAGTTTTTCTTCTTTTGTGAAAACCATGGTCTTTAGCAGAATCTTGCTTTTGTGCTCTGCTTGTGTGTGTGGGAGAGGGGAATGAGAAAAGATGGGATTTCAGGTCTCTACTCATGCAGAAGATTCTGGATGGAATAAGGAAAAGAAGATTAAGTTATTATGCAAGTTAAGGTTACAATTTGAATAGGCTGGTAAAATTGAAATAATGAAGGCAGTTTATAATAGCTTAGCTGTATAAATGTTAATAAATCAGTACACATTAAAACACTGAGTACATTCACAGGCAGTTGCTGCAGAGTGGGCACCCCAGTGCAGGTACAGAGCCAACACTACAATAATCTGTCTGAGCAGCAACAGCTTTAATTTATTCAGAGTCAGAGACATAACAGCAACTACTTGTTGATCTTGCACTATCATATATTAATGGCAGACTTAAAATATTTAAAATGCCATTAGCTTGATGTGTCCTTGAGGAACATTCTGAATTCAACATTACAGTTCAAGATCTTTATTTTGTTATGGAGTGTTACTGTATAGAATGCTCACTGTGGATCTTTTACTGTGGATCCTTTAGCTTGTGTTGTTTATTTGTATGATGCTCTAACACTTACTGGATTATTCTATTTTCCTCATCCATAGAGCATGTGTTTATTTCACAGATAGGCTGATGGATTGTGGCCTCTTGTGCTAGTATTTAATACCCAGAAATTTCACCATTTCAATTTTGCTTTTTCTACAAGGTTTGGATATCTTTTCCTTTTTTTTTAGGGTTGCATAGAGAACTCATAAAAGATGCTTAGTTACTGTAGAAAAGTAATTATTCTTTCTATGCTGAATTAATGACGTGCAAACTCCGTCTAATGACCTACTGAAATGTTTCTTGCTAATGCCTGTTAGCTGTAAAGATGTAATATGGGTATTATGGAATGGGCAGAAAAATAATCATCCACTTTCTCCATGGCCAAAGACGCAGAAACGTTTTGGAAAAAATCTAGCATGAAGAAACTTGGGTTGGCTGGTTTGAAATGATATGAGAACTCTGCTGAACCCTGCAGTCCTTCAAGGGTGGGATTTATCTGCAGATTACCAAGGCCTGACTGGAATCATGATGTCTGCAGCACTGACTGATACATTTGGTTGACATAATAAAATCTTCTACATTTTATCCAGTTTGTCAGACTCCATCTGGCCCATAGGACAACGTTAAGCTTTTGTTCAATGGGTGAAAAATTCTGTAACTATAGAAAATATTAAGAAGGATACAGGTAAATCTGTGAACTGAGTGTAGAGGGGAAAGAAGTTGTCCAATGGCTTTGCCTGCTTGAAGAAATCAAGTAATACCAATTCTGTTAGTAGGTTTTCAGTAAAAGCACACAGAATTTACTGGCATTTGCATTGAATACTCGCAGAACAGAGTTGGATGATTTATTATATAGAAACATATATTTATTATATATAAACATTTCACTTATCTGTTGAGAGGGATAGTTTAACATAATTGTGTCCTTGTAGCACTTGTAAAATTATTGATTAATGTATGTGAAATTGTTAATGAAATTGTTTGAGCTCACACTTTCCTGTATGGTATTTGGCTATTCTGGTATCATGTTAAACCTAACCCAATGGAAATGTTTAAAAATTATAAAATTCTGTCAGTTGTTTTTTTTTTTAAATTTTTATTCCTGATTTAATGACAGAAAGTATTTTTAAGGTATTTGTAAAAAGTAGAAAGGATTTTATAGGAAATGAGAAGGTTCAGAAATCCCACCACCTTTGAGGCTGAGAAGCAATGCCATGAAAAAGCAATGCCATTATCTCTCCTCCCATCTCTCTGTAGCAGTTACATTTCCTGTGTCAGGATTTATACCCAGGAGAAGAATCAATTTGAAGAAGCTGAACAAGTAGCAGTGTATTCATTAATATGCATGCAGTGAAAAGGTGCATTCTGCCCTACATCTGTGGTGAAAACAAAACAGCTGCAGCCACAGGCACACTTGTAAACATTTGTATTAAAGCCAGATGCAGACTAATTTGATTTGATCAATACTTCTGATGCGGTGTTAAATAACACCGCTTTTGAAAGATTGCTCAAATTAGTGATGAGATTAAGAGCATTTTTATGTGCTTTGCTGAATAGCAAATGGTGTTGGCATCATCTTAAGTGTGCTGCCTGTGTACATGGCTTCTGGATCTGAAATGAGCAAAAATGCAAGCAGACATTAATCCTTTTTGTTCCTTCTTCTTAGATGAACTTCGTCAAGCTATCGTGGCCATGATGAATAGAAAGGATGAACTGGAAGAGCAGAATAGGTAGTTTGCTTTTTTTAGTCAAGAGAGACTATATTAAAAACAACCTGTTCTCTAATACAAACTGTCCTTTCTGTAAAGTTATACATAATATTTATGTAACCTTTTTGATGTATATATTATTTTTTCTGTGAAAGGTTAACTTAATAATTCACAATTTAAATTTTGATACTGAAGAACAATGTTTTGAGGACAACTTTTTGCTTTTAGTTTGAATCAGGTAACTCTCTTTGTACCTTGGGAGCTTTTGCAGTTGTCGTTTTTTCAGAACCAAACCTTATAGCCAGAAGATTCTGAAGCTCTCTTAAGATAGCTTTCCAAATGAGCAAAAGTTTCTCCTAATGCAAATATCCAGAAAATGCCTGGTTTTCCCCTTGTGATGAAGAAATGATGTAGGATGGCTGACAATGTAATGCTGAAAGTGGCTTTAATTTCTGATTGTCTTTATGTTCACTTAGAGGAAAACGATGATGTAAATGTAGAAACAATTAATTGCTTATATAAAATGCCATCAAACCTACTTTGCATTTATTTAGTGTATTGAAACATATAGTTAGATGAATGAAAATACAAATGTATTCAATGCTTTAGTAGGACTAGTTTAGTAATTCGTATTTTCCTATAGGTATTTTGGGTTTTTTACTGCCGAGCCTACCAACAGGTCCTGTTTTCTTTCCTCCTATTCTTCCCACTCCCATAATTGCAAGTTATTGCCTCATTCAGCTTTGTGGGTTTTTTTGGCAGAAGGACCAGGATGCTTTGGGTTTTACCATTATGCATCATGCTGACCTTTGCTATCTCATCAAGGGTTTTTACACAGAGGTCTGTGCCAGTGCTCTTGGCAGAGACAAGAGCCCAGCCTGTCTTGCTATAAATATATGGCTTATAGATTATTCCCAAGATGTATGGACTTGCACTGAAGTACTGAAAACAGCTTATAAGCTTTCTTCAAAAACAAATTCTCTCTGCATGGTGGTACAGTAGATCCCATAATAGGTTGTGCTTTGGGCTTGTTGGCAAGATAGTAATACAAATTAATAGTAAGCATTTGCAACTGCTTTTTCCTTGTAGCTTTTCATATCTTTCTATAATCAAATCAGGTGAATTTATTACATTGAATAATGAAATTTTAGGATGGCATCAGTGGTATCATTCAGACAACCTCCTCTGTGATTCTTAGAGTATACTCTAATTACCAGGTAGTGTGTGCAGTGTTCTAAGGAGAGGCTGTTGCCTTGCAGATCCCTGCGAAATCTGCTTGATGCAGAGATGGAGCATTCTGCAGCACTGAGGCAGGAGATGGAGAACTGCAGAAGGAAGGTGACAGAGCAGGAAGAGCGACATGCCACAAAAGTCCAAGCCTTGGCACGGTAAGAAGTGCTGAAAATGTCTCATAAAGTAACTGCAGGGGAGCCAAGGGCATAGCAGAGTCTGTATACAAGAGAAGTCATTTTCATGTAGCTAAATTTGCACAAGAACATAAGTGATTTAGGACTAAAATTCTATTGTGAGCAATAGCTGTTGCTAAACATTATCAGCAAGCGAGTACCAGGTTCTGAAGTGGTGCAGCTGTTTTTCCCATAGCTCTAGGAAGGTCAGCTGGAACAGGTTTCTCAGGAGCATTTCCAGTCAGGTTTTGCATATCTGCACAGATGGAAAAACCTCAGCCCCTTTGGGCAGCTCTGTTGGCAACGACTCATTGGCAGTGTTGTTCTAGTGGGGTCCAGGCTGGTCTTGGCTTGCTTTGCCATGGAGAGGCTGTGGCAGGCTAGCCTGTCCCCCAGGGCTCCCAGATCCTCCTCCACAGAGCTGTTTTCCAGCCCTCCAGCATTGCCTGGGTGTCCCAGGTTCTTTCTCCCCAAATGCAGGACTCTGCATTTACCCTTGTTGAACTTCACAGACATTTTCTGAGTCCCATTCCAGCCTGTCCTCATCCCCCTGGATGGCAGCACAAGCACGCAGTGTCTCTGCTCCTCAGTTTTGTGTTGTCTGTGACCTTGCTGAGGGCGAGCTCTGGCCCAGCATCCAGGTCAGTAATGAAGGTGTTAAACAGCATTGGCCCCAGGACTGAGTTGCCTCCAGCTTGACTTTGTGCTGCAGTGAAATCGAAAGAATTTTAACCCTCCCTTTGTGTAAATGGGATTCAGCTAAAGAACGACTTTTGAAGGTAAATGCTGCTGTAATTTGCTGTTTACAATTCAAAATAAGCTCTAGAGTAACCATGATGTGTAAGATTTTGGTGGTGATTCACGTGTATAGTAAACAACAAACAATCCAAGAGTTAAATAATCTGCCTTACCCAGGGAGGTGTTTGTTTTCTGCATGCACAAGGCAGAATGTGTTTAGTGTCAATCACAAACTACCACAGCTGAGATTCCAATAAGCTTTTTATTGCCTATTTGAAAATGATAAACATAAAGCTTTCTTAAAAAAAAGGTATTTAGGACGCTACTAATTCTGCTTTTGATGACACATCAAACCGAACTACTCGCTTTGAGGGAGGGAGAGATATGAATAAGTGGGTTTGACATTCATGTGCTGTAAGGCAATAGAGACAATGCGAATACTTCACCATTTAATATTCATGTTTCAGGTTATATGAGTTGTGTATTCATATTTTTTTGACTCACTTCCCCCACATTTTAGAATTTCCAGTGACATATGGGTGAATCAGATATTTGTCATGCACATACCTCTTTAAAGAATAGATAAGGAGCTTTTATAACTAGACCTAAAGAGATGCTCACTTAGACTAACAAGGTCTTTTTAAACAAGTCTGTGTAATTTCTCTTATTGCTGTATGGGTGTTGATTGCTCTTTTGAAAGTCAGTTTGCCGTGTCATGTGATAAAAACACTGTTGGGAGCTGCTGAGGCATGATAAATTCATGTGTCACTGGTTACTTTGGACTTGGGAGGCATTTCTTTAATGATTCATCACAACTCATTTTCTAACATCCTGACATAAGAAACATTGCATGTAGTTTTTTTGGAATATAGGTTTTTCTTCTAAATTTTTTGTTGGTTCACTTTGTATGCTGTGGGTGATGCTGCTGCAATAATAAGAGTAGTAAATTTTTAAAGTTTGTTTTAAACCAAGAGGTTTAGCAAGCTGAATAATCTAAAGAATTTGAAGTTGCAAAAAGTTTAGAATTGCTTTGTGAATGCTGCATAATACACTAGGTGAGTGAGAGGAAACTAAGTTTCAGATATTTAGAAGTAGTGAAATCTCACTGCTTTCCTTGAAAACAATTGATCACATGACTAGAATAGAAAATTTTCTTCAGTTGTAATGTTCTGAATATTTTAAGGCAAGGGAAATCATTCAATCTGACTGTTGTGATTTGATGAATGAATATTTTTCAGATTATGAGAGCTGATATTTATGTGTGTCCCCAAAGCTCTTTTGAAGAATTTGACATAAATAGCTTCCTGAGGGCTTTGAGAACACAAATTTCAGTGACACATCAGTCAGTGCTGAAGTGATGGCTTCTGGAAATCTGCAATTACTCAGCTGGTCTCCTGGACTCTCCCAAGAGTCTCTGGCCTCACAGACAAAATGCTAGTTTACTGAGAGACATTTTCCCAAGTTTCCCAATTTCTCTTTGAAAAATGGAAAAAGTCTTAGGTCATCTTAGTTTCAGGTAGTGGTAATCTCATTGTTCCATGTGAAATACTTGAATAGCTCTTTCATAACAGTTGCTATGTTGTTCCAAAAGCAGCAGGATCAAGCTATTTGCTGGTCTTCTGAAAGAATACACTCAATAGTCTCTCTAGTATAATGTTGTCAGATTTTTTTTTTGGTTGTTTTGTTTTGGTTTTGGGTTTTTGTGTTCTCGTCAATGAACCTTTCTCAAATTGCATGGACATACTGTGCCAGTGGCTTCTTGGCAATACTAAAGTTTTTTAATTGAGATTCTTTTTTTCTGTATGGAATACTATTACATCCCTTTGCAAGGCAAAGGAATTTATTGAAGTTGACTGTGAAATTGGATAATCTCAGATTGCATATTCTTAGACTATATTCAGCAATGTTGGAGGAAAGCATATTACAAAGGACAGGCTTTGTAGCAAGAAAAGCAGATAGAGAAGATGAAAATGCACTGTGTGGGGAAATGAGGGATGAGAATTTGGCTCTACTTTATCTTTCACTTCTACATAGCTCCTATTTACTGCAGATTCTGTAACCTAATCTGCCTCCTCCATCTACTGTCTCTATTACTTAAAGCACATTGCTTTTGGGTTTGGCATTTTCTGTTGCTCTGTTTTACAACACTTCTTTCACAGCCATAGCCCCTCAGTGATGGGTGAAATGACGTGTGGTGCATCTTGAAATGATTCCATCGCTTCCCTTAAGCAGCTTCTTAGAGAGAGGAAAAAATATCTCTCGTTCCTGTTTGTGAAAACTGGTTTGAATATTCCTGTATTAAATGACTTTTTCTTCCTGCTCAGTTAGTTGGTGACATGTCACAAGTCATCAGTAGCTCCTATACACGAGAAAAAGTACTGGAAGTGGAAGTCAGCACATTTAGTGAGGGGCAAAGGAGCTTCCTAGAGGGAGAAGGAAGAAGAAGTGGATGAGGAAAAATATTTGGCAGCAGGGCATCAGTGAAGGCAGGAGGAGGAGTAAGGGGAAGAACTCCTAAACAAGGTGATAATCACCCAACCTCCATCCCAGAGTGAGGCCCAGCCAGGGAAAAGATTTCAGTGAACTTTTTTATCAAAACATAGACATCTGTTGGATTCTTGTAGTTTATTTGTTTTGTTTTATTTTTTGTATTTCACTTTTCCCAGTGCTGAATTTAGGAATAAGACACTTTTCTAGAGCAAGCTTCACAGAAAGCACTTGCTAGAATCTGAAATTTGTGCCAGAAAGTTAATTACATTATTCTTCAGGCCACTATACTTGAGATACAGGAGACATTACTCTTTTTCAAATTCTTTTCTCACCATGCTCATTTTACAGAAGCACTAGAGAATTTTTATATCTTTTTCAAGAAGCAGACATGTGGTGGAGTTTTGTTTGGGTTTCTTTCTTTCTTTTTTTTCTATTACAATACAAGAAAATAAGTCCTATTTGTCTGCAACAAAAACTGTATGCTACATGTTCAATCACTGGATGCAAAACAGGCAAGTATATGCTTCCTAAACACAAGCTTATTTTATGCTGCTAAAAAAATCACCATTCTGACATAAGNTGGAGCACTTTAAAGATGCTGGAAATATTGTGTTGATCTCTGGGCTCATAACAGGTGAACAGATCTGCCTCAGGATAGATGGTGTAGTTTGGATTCCTTGCAGAAGTACAGCTGGGGCCGGCATATAGAAGCATTTAACATCCCTCAGTCTGCAGATCTGACCCTTAACTCCTGTACAGGAATTTCTCCTCCTGTNGGCAAAGGAGCTTCCTAGAGGGAGAAGGAAGAAGAAGTGGATGAGGAAAAATATTTGGCAGCAGGGCATCAGTGAAGGCAGGAGGAGGAGTAAGGGGAAGAACTCCTAAACAAGGTGATAATCACCCAACCTCCATCCCAGAGTGAGGCCCAGCCAGGGAAAAGATTTCAGTGAACTTTTTTATCAAAACATAGACATCTGTTGGATTCTTGTAGTTTATTTGTTTTGTTTTATTTTTTGTATTTCACTTTTCCCAGTGCTGAATTTAGGAATAAGACACTTTTCTAGAGCAAGCTTCACAGAAAGCACTTGCTAGAATCTGAAATTTGTGCCAGAAAGTTAATTACATTATTCTTCAGGCCACTATACTTGAGATACAGGAGACATTACTCTTTTTCAAATTCTTTTCTCACCATGCTCATTTTACAGAAGCACTAGAGAATTTTTATATCTTTTTCAAGAAGCAGACATGTGGTGGAGTTTTGTTTGGGTTTCTTTCTTTCTTTTTTTTCTATTACAATACAAGAAAATAAGTCCTATTTGTCTGCAACAAAAACTGTATGCTACATGTTCAATCACTGGATGCAAAACAGGCAAGTATATGCTTCCTAAACACAAGCTTATTTTATGCTGCTAAAAAAATCACCATTCTGACATAAGTTGTGGTTTTCTTTCAGACAGGGTTTCCTTAAATGCAAATTTTTAAATAATAAAATAGAGAGGAAGTGTCATTATTTTTTATTCAAAATTAAGGCAGGGAATTGAAGGTATTTGACACCTTACATTTATTATATAATTGATCATTCCTATATATATGCTTAAAGCCTAATCAACAACACTCACTAGACCTGTGCTATTTGAGCAAAAAGAGTAATTTGTAGGAATACTAGATTATCATCCTCCATCATTGTCATTTCCCCCTATATCAGCTCATATTACCATCTGTCTTTCAGCTTATTAAATGGAAGAAGTGATCAGGCAGGGAGATTTGGTATAATTGAGGTTTTGGAGAAGGATGTGNAATACTTGTTAGGAATATATCTGATAAAATACCTCTTGAAGTCCTTAAAGACTTTTTAACGAGTGCTTACTAATTGTTTTTTAAATATGCTCTGATTGAAAGAGCTATATAAATTCATATACATCAGGATGGGCCCTCTTTGGAATCCAGCTAAGTAGAAGTAATGAGAAAGAGATGTCAAAGAATGAGAAATAATAACTTGATAAAGAGGCATATTAGAAAATTGTGAATGGGCCATATTATCCTGCTTTGAATTCAGTCTTCTATCAAAAACCAGAAGTGAATTAAAGTCTTTCTCAACTTCATCTGTACTGTATCAACTAAGTCAATTTTAAGGCAAAGTAGTAAAAAATGGATTTTTAAAATGCTGTCACAGTACAGACAGAAGGCACTGAGTCTGTTCTCATATGCAGAAATGAGGTGATATATGGCTATTTCATGAGAATCCTTAATACTCAATATATTGTAACTGTACACAGTTATTTTCATGCAGACATTCTTACAGTTCAGGTGAGAAAACTTTTTGTTTAGTAGTTATAGAGTGAATTATTTAGGTTTGTTTTAATACAGTATATAGGATTAAAATGTGTTTTTAATGTTTTTTTTCCCTTAACATGATTATAAGCATCTATCTCTAGTGGAAAAACTGATTTGTTCTTTGTAGTCTCTGAAATGAAAAATATCATCAAATGCATAAAATCATCAAGGACTCTTAAAATTCTATCATCGAGCAATCAATAGCTTCTCAATTATTTAGCAACCTCCTACTAAAATGCTGAATAAAATTGAGGTTACAAAGTTCAGCAAGCTGCCTTGAAATCCATAGGAATGTGAATATAGTGCCAGGCAAGGCTTCTTACAGGAGCAGTACAGCACTGCTCACAGCAGCAGTTTGTGAGTGTTCATATAGAATATATCTATATTTTATGGGGTTGTGTATGTATATGATAAGGACCATCAAACATACTTGCATGTTTTTTTTTGAATAATTCTAATTCTTAAATAAAGTCCCATAGATAAAATACCATTTTTTGGTGTGTATCATCTATTTACAGCTTTCTGTGCTGTGTTACACATTCAGGTTCCACTGTGCCTGGAACATGGCTGGCCCAAATTCCTTCCTCTCTCTAAACACTTGTGGGCTTCTGTGCTGCATTTGTGGCACCCACACATTTCTACCTCGATATTTTCTTAAAGAAGAATAAAAGTTGTTTGAATTCAGAGTCTGGAAACACATTTTAGTTATGTTTCTTCTGTATAAACTTTTCTGTACTTGCTTAACTGAGTAGGCTTAGGCAGATAATTGAATTTTCAGATACGTGATTTGTCAGCTTTGTTTAAAATCAATCAGTTGGAGCCCTTTTTATTTCCCCTCACATATAAGCTAAGGTGCTTAATGTTGTTAAGTGGAGCCATGGTAGTACCTGGTTTGAATACTTGTACACTCCAAAGAGAAATGGGACAGGCACAGGCACTGATATACGACAGCTGAAGGGATTTCCTAAATTTCTGTCTTACGGTTTTCATTTAGGAATGCTTTGTAGAAAACTTTTGCCTTGAATATTGTTGCTGAACTGCTATTTTCTTACAATAAAAATGTTTCTGAAGCTGAATTATTATTCACTTGAAATTA
Organism: Notiomystis cincta; assembly: GCA_013398075.1. Lineage (NCBI taxonomy): Eukaryota > Metazoa > Chordata > Aves > Passeriformes > Notiomystidae > Notiomystis > Notiomystis cincta. The sequence goes on along the minus strand of VZRX01007977.1, from coordinate 134,725 downwards.
AATAGTTGCAAACTAGTAATATAATGATCTCATTTTACATTGGCCATTCTGAATTTCCTTCTGTAGTATCCCATCCTTATGTTTTAGTTGATTGTTGATTTAGATAGACTGTCTGGTCTGTTTGCCATCAGTATAGCATAGTAAAGAAAATCTAAATTAAACAATTAATGGAAAGTTTCTGATTATGAGATAATCTATGTCACTGATGTGTTGATGTGGTCCTGGAAAATTAATGTTCCTGCTACTCTGCTGTTGAGGTATTATTTAATGTGTAAGTTTTTTCTTTTTCCTTGCATCATAGTAACACAATTTAGGTAAAGCTCACTATAACAGAATGTTTGTTTCCATTGAAAAGGACTTTTTATCTATTTTGAGAAGACAATATTTATTTATTCTGTTTTTTTTATCAATAGAGAAAATGAGGTGCTAAAAGTACAACTCAAGAAGTACGTAGGAGCTGTCCAGATGCTCAGAAGAGAAGGCCAAACAGTGGAAGGTAAGGATTAAGTGGAGGGGGGAAAGGATCCATGCACAGAGTTTGTTTTTCTGTGTGCTGCTATTGAGGGAGTAGTATCTCCCAACAGTGAAAATAACATTTGATATATTTTCCTTTTGAGAAAAATACTGGTGTTGATTTCTGTACACATTTTTACAGAGCATTTTCTGGTAGATGAGGTGGTCTTTTCTTCAATAAGAAATTTTCCAGAGTAAGCTGTCAACTGAAAATTTAGCTTAAAGAAAAATCTGTGAATTAATGGGATATTGGAATATAAAGATAAATGTAGTATCTCTAGATTATACTGTTGTTTTGGAGATCAGTATTTGCAGACTGTTAGAAATAAACTCTGTACTGAGCAGTAATGAGCAGATTGTGCATCTGAAAGGAAATGAGTGGAGTTATCAGCAGTTTTACCTGTTTGTGTTCTGTGGGGCTGAATTGGTGTCTTGGTTCTGAATCCTCTCCTGGTGGGACCTGCATTTCCAGTGGTTCCAGAAGGTGTCTAGAGAGCTGAGGGGCTTTTCAGAAATTGGCACATTCTGTCTAATTCCTTTTAATTGGGAATCTTTTGGTTGTGTAAGTGGCTGTATGAATGAATGCTGCTGCTCTTAGGGGCTGGCCACTTACTTCTGTGGAGCTTCAAAGCCTCATTCATCCCCAGAAGGATATTTGTTAGTGAGAACACATGTTTTTACTTCCGACTTTGCTGGAGTGTAGTGATTCATATTAAGAATTATTCACGAAAACCATGGCTTAGGCTTCCCATAATAGCAGAAATTATCCTTCATTAGGTAGTGACAGTTTCCATGATGAGTGTAATTATAGGAAAAGGAAAAAAAATATTCCTAGGCTAGCTATATTCCACCATGTTAAAATTATGCAGATTAGTGAGTGATAAGAATAGAAACTAAGTAGGATGGTCAGATTTTATAGATGAAAAAGGGGGATGGAACAGTACCAACATTTCTAAAAATGAACACATGTGTGCTTTATCCTGGAAGGATATTTAATCAATCCACAGTTATTTTCTATAATATTTATCACTAGAAGAAATTTCAGCTACCTGCAGTATTTGCAATAAATTTTTATTATGTTCTAACTTAACATGTTGTACTTTTATAAAACTAAATTTTTTTCCTGCCATTGAAACTTTAGGTGAAATTTTAGTAGTACAGGGGTCTCTGACTCAGAGTACATAAACACATAAATAATCCCTGAGAACTGGCTGCAAAAAAGGACTGAAACAAAAGGAGTGTTTTCTTTTACCAGATTTATAGAAACTATTGCACCCATGGTTTGTATATGTAATGAGTAATTTTAATGATAATTAATCTTCTGAATGGTATGAAAAGTCTTAAATGCATTGTAGATTTTAGAACACATTTTCTGTGACTCTATTTTGAAAGAGTCAGAATAAATTGGGCTTCTGCTGTTATTTTTATCACTATAAATCAATGAAGACTCTACATGTTTGCTGCAATAATCAGATCAAATGCTATTGAGTATGGCTTTTAAATAGTTTCCTAAAATAATAAATGAAACTCAGCTTGATACTTTGCCTTGTGGTGACTTAAAAAGGCCAAAAACCCCCACTCAGCAAATGTGATTATAAATAAATTACCCCAAAGTCAGAACTATCAGCTTTCAAAATGAGTGATCACTGCTGTAGCCTGAGCAGTTGGATATTGGTATTTAAATATTTAATAAATGAGCATCTTGATTTCTCAGCCATCAGCAGGAGTTGGCTCTGTACCATTTTTCAAACCTGCTTAGATAGAATATTTATATGAAAATGCTGATCTTAGAAGTCTGGCTGAGGAACTTGAAGCAACATTTATGAGAAAAAGATCTTAAAATAGCTTTCAAATTCACTTAAATAATAATAAACTTCTCAATTCTTCCTGAAAGCAAAAATCAGTTCCCAGGCTCAAGAATATTTAGTCAGATAAATTATGATCTTTCCTATCTGCCTTATTGAGGTTGTATATATAGTTCAAATTTTGAAGAATGGTGAAAGCATTTGTTCAACTTCTCTTTTATTAGGGCTTTACTTTTATGTGTTAACTTGTTTTTTTAGAAGTTCATGAGCTGTGGGGAAAAGTTGAATTGGATTTTGTGTAACTTGAAGGAGATTTACTTAGAATAGGCCTTCAAGTGATCTTCAAATACGTGAATGATAGCTGGGAACAGGAATCCAAAAAGCTGTAGTTTTCATTCACTACAGATAAAAGAAGAAGTAATGGGCTAACAGGGCAGGTGAAGGAAGGTTGATTAGTTATCAGGAAAACCTTTGTGAGAGGAATACTTAAATTTAAATAAGTTGTGAAGCTTCTCCCTTCTTGGAATTTTCTAGGAATAAATTAAGCAATTAACTGTCAGGAATGGAATAACTCCAGCTGATTCTGCTTGATGCAAAATCATAAAATCCTGGATAAAATATGGAATATTCATCCTCAACCCTATTTTCTGTAATTTCTATGAGATGTAAGCAGTCTGTACAAGTAATATGAAATGATCTTTTGGAAGCCCAGTTAAAAGAAGGCTTAAAAGAGAAGCATGAGCTTTGTTTTAAAAGACTTTGGGCAGGAATTGCAGGTACTACATACATATATTAGACAGCTGTAGTCACAGAATAGCCAAATGCTTTTGGTTTACATTTTTTTCTCTTAAGAGTCCAGTCTAAATATTTCTTAGCAAAAAAGGTTCCTGCAGATTCTGTATTTTAGTACTTGTAATATTGTTTAATATGTAATATAATATATCTGTTTCTATATTTTTAATAACTGTTTCTTATAGAACTGTTATTTCTAAACAGGATGACTTGGATGTTTATGGAATTTAACATTTTAATTTGAGGTATCTCTTTGCTATAGTTCTGCCAAACATTTGGAGCACTGATGGTGAATTTACAATTCCAGAGCAAAAGCAAGTAGAAAACAATGAGGAACTGGCCAGCTCTTATGAAAGGAAATTGATTGAGGTAAAGTTTGTATTGCATAGATTTTATGGAATCACAATTATAAAACAAGGTTTGAAGCTTAAACAGTTTCTTTGCTTATCTGTTTGGTTTTTTTCCCCAGGAATGTAAAAGATAAATCTGATTTTTTTCCTTCAAGAATAAAAAAGCTCAGATAATTAAAAGAACTTTTCCTAACAAAGTCCCCTTTAATATGCTGATATTAAAATGAAGGTTTTAATAAATAAGCAGGTTCCTTCAGGTTGTAACTGCTGGTGGTGGAGCTGAAAGCATCACAGACAACAGGTTTGAGGTTTTGTGTAAGTTACAGTACATGATTACAGGCATGGCCCTTTTGGCACTTGAGCTTTATTTGAAATGAGGACATAGTGAAATCTGTAGCTGTTTCTGTGCTTTCATGCTGGTTTCTGATTGCAAACCATGTTTCATTTTTGTATTGCTTATTGAATATTGCAGTAAGGAAATGTGTGATAGAAGCTACTACTTCCATTGATATGGCCATGGTACAAAAAGTTCCTAAGGCAAGATTTACTTTTAAGATTAATGTAAAATTCATTAAAGAAAAAAAAGAGATAGATTAGTGTTTCATCCTAAATTTAAATACAAATTATTTTTAAGACAAAAGTAATGAAATTTAATATCTAATACTCATATCTGCTATTAAATATTAAAAGAACATTTTTATAAAAAGTAAAACAATTCTCTATGTCTTTCTCTTGCCCAAAATACCCTGAAATTAGATACCCACATTAACTGATTAACACGAAGATGACTAAAAATGAAGGTCATGGATCAAAGAGCTTAATAGAGTTCTTCTAAAACCTTCATACTTGGTTATCCTTTTCTCATAGGACCATGTGAAACTAATTCTTTCCCTAATGCTTACCTTTGGTTGAGTTCTCCTGACTCCTTTCCTCTGTCCTGTAGCTATCAAGAGAGTATCTTAATTAAGAGCACAGGTGAAATCTCCCTCAGCTTTGAAAGCCCCTTTGTTGTACCAGGTTTGTTCTCAGGAGTTTGTTGCTGACCCTGCTGAGTCTGTGGCACTGTTGGTGGTGGCAGCTCTGGATGGAAGCACAGGAAAAGCCTTTTGCTAGTGCCACTGTGTGGAGAGGAAAGCTGCATTTCACTTCTGAGTCCCCAAGAATATTCTCACATACTCCAAAGAGGGTGTGACAACCCCTGTGACATCCCCTGTGACAACCCTTCTTTAAGGCCCTGGGCATGGCAGTGTCAGTCCCAGTAAACACTGGTAGGACTGGACACAATTGACAAATTATTGCAAACATGAACAAGAATTTCATTACATGTGCACAGTTCCCTATTTATTTTGGGATGAAAGCTGCAGCTTATTTTCTACTAGTTGGTTTTGATGAAGCCTGACTTGTGCTTACCTTGTGTAGTGAGGGTGAAAAACCAACCGAGCGAAAATCCACACAACAAAACAACACCAAGCCCAAACCAAAGCAGCTCAATGCTCTATTCTTAAGTGGTCTTTCAGTCTGTCTTGGACCAAATAACTTGTTTGCAGATGAAAATACTGAGAATAGGAAATGGAAGTTTTGAAACAGAAAGCAAAGTTGGAGCATTTTATGACTATATTAGAAGATTTTTTGGAACCATCTCTGCCGTTTTGAGTTTTACTGGTTTACACTTGTAGAAAAATGGAATTATTTTTAGGTAATACGATGCCAGCTCTGTTTTGCAGCCCTTTGGCTTTGTTTCCTTTGAGAAAAAGATGTAGAAGATCATTGATTTTTGAAAATAAAATCTCCTCATGGGAAAAATACACCCCTGCTTCCCCTAAGAGCGAAAGGAAGCAACTTCCAGTTCTGTCTAGAGTTTCTTGGGAAACACATTGTTTTCTGTTTTGTGATTATTGGGGGAAAATGGCTGTGCCTGACAAAAAGTCATCAATTCAGATGGGACTTGTTCAAAAACTTCTATGGAATCTTAGCTGCAAATAATATTAAAAAACCCTCAGGTTCCACTAACACATCCTGTAAGAAAATTACTCATTTTTTGTTGTTGCAAGTTTTTATTTATTTTATTTTCATTGTTGCATTGTTGTTAAATGTCTTTTTCTCTATCTAGAAATGTGTCCTTCCAAGATAGATTATGGTATTAGATGCTTAGTGAAGCATTCCTAGCCTGTTTTAAGTTAACTGCTTGGTCCTTTGCTGAAAATGAAGTGATATTTTTTTTGTCATTTCTCTGGAGACTGCTCTCAAGTGTGGTCATGCTGGGCAGTGTAACTGCAGTGCTCTCAGGCACTTAGGTTTTCTTTTGACAACTCTAAAGAGTTTTCTTTGTGTGGAGCCTCGAGTGTTTACTTTAGTCTCACTTCACCTTCATGAGAAGGATCTGGGTTCTTTAAACTGTTTTCTCATATAGGAAGGAGCAAATCTAAATGATCCTCTGTCCAAGGGAAACATAGCTTATTTATACTTTATTTTTTTGCTTCAAGCATATTGTTGTGAAGAAAAACAACTGTGAAGATGATTGAAGTCCCAGCAGGGAAATTTATTGCTTAAGCTTCATTGTGGATTGAGTAAAGGAAGATTTGATTCTATGAAAATGTAACTGAAAGGATATAATTATAAGGAGACCTCTTTATTGTTTTAGCAGACTTTGATGCAGGAAAAATTAAAGGACCTTAAATTAATATTATTATTCATTGCTCCTTTTGATTTGCATTTTTCTTTGACAAGAAAAAGTATTGAAGTAAGTTTATTGCTAATAAGTGATACCTGCCAGTTGTCCTTTTGATAATATATAACAATTGATTTGGTGTTTTATTTGCTGTTAAATTTTCTTCTTATTATTGAACTTTGCTAGGGATACTTATAAATTTTTGCATTACTTATAGTGTTTTGAGAGAGTTACTGAATTTACACATTAATTGAGTCTGCAAGTAGAAAGTTATTTCAAGGACAGCCAAATTAGAGGGAGAGAAAATAGTCACATATCAGTCTGGATTTTGTTCTTCTGATACATAGGCCTTGAAAAATGAAACATGATTTCAAATATGTAAACTACTGAGCTTTATAACACTCATAAATTTTGATACTGCTTTTGATAACCAATCAACAGCAGTATTGCAGCTTTTCTCTGTGAATTTCCAACTAGTTGTGTGTATCTCTGTACCTAAAATGCAAGGAAGTTCTGCCTTCCAGCCCAGGCTCTGTGGAATTAACAGTGACCTGTTAATATTAACGTGATATTCTTAAATATTACACCAGCCACTTCAAATTGGAATTAGTGGTTAAGCTAGTATGGAAACTGATTTATCTAGAGTTAATAGTATTATATTAAAGTTTTCTCTAGTATATAATTGGTGTAGTTTAGCTCTTTTTTGCATATATGTTACAGTGATGAATTACTGGATTTGAAGGACTCCCTCTCATATAAAAAGGAATTGCAAAAGAATGCTTGAATTTCACCTTGAGAAAATGATTTTTAGTTTTTGTTTATAATCAATGATGTCAGATCCTGGCTTGTCAAATTGAAGGTGGTTTTTTCTGTTTGCTTTGATTCTGTGAAGGATGCAGGTTTGTGTGGAACAAAGCACAAAATTAAAAGCAGGCACTGAATTAAACTGAATTCAACTGCTTTATTTTGGGGAACTTCCCTGGGGAAGAGGGAGAAGGCAGAGTAATTCAAGAACAGGAAATCATGAAATTCACAGATAGTAATGAACTGCTTCCAGAAGGGAAACTATTGACCTCTTAAGAGATCTGGCAGTAGTTCAAGTCCCTGTGCTATTGTTGAGGTGCCTGGATTGAAATTCATGTTGTTCAGCTGTGCTTTCATGCTGTTACCCCGTTGCCTCTGCTGTTCTCTAGCTTTGGAGGGAGGAGGAGGAAGAGGAGGAGGAGGCATTCCAAGAGTTGCTGTAACTCAGGAACAGGTTTAACCATTGCAAGGGGCCCAGTAGTACCCACTGTGTTCATCTGACTGCTGCAGCTTCACACCCTCCTCACTCCCCAGCCCCTGGCACACTCAGAACATCCTGCATCACTTGGTGCTCTCCTGTCTTAAAGTGCAGAGCACAGGCACAGCCACACGTGGTGTCCCAAGAGGCCGCTCTGGTTACCTGTGAGAGCCGCCTGTGCCACAGCCTGGCTCTGGTATTCAGACTCCTCTGGCCTCGCACGGGTTTGCCTGCAGTGATTGACTTCTGCCTCCAGTCTTATTAAAACTCCAACCAAGAGTGCAGAACACATCACTTACGAATTATTGACAAAGTTTGATGCAGTTTGTGCATTTTGCATTACTCCCAGTTCAAAATACTGTGATTAGTTTGTACCTGTTGAGTGCTACACTCCTCACAGAATTAAACTGAGAACAGAAGTCAATGAGTGTTTTATTAGAATCAGTTGTCATATGATTTGAACTGATAGGAATAAAATTTGAAATGAAGTTGTATTTTGTCCTATTCAATCAAAACTACATTTCAAGGCATGAGTCAAAATTACAGCAATGTCTGTTCTTAATGATCAGTTCAAACTAATGCATTAGCAGTACTTGGTGAGTATGGTTAAAAAAAAATTGATATACATGTAAGAAATTACATAGTGTTATTTTTTTTGTCCAATCCAGAACACAATTATCCCTTGGCTTTGCTTTTCAGGTGGCTGAAATGCATGGGGAGCTGATTGAATTCAATGAGAGGCTGCACCGTGCTCTGATGGCCAAGGAAGCTCTGGTGTCCCAGATGAGACAAGAGCTCATTGATCTGAGAGGGCCGGTGAGTGTTTGTTTCCTGCACTGTAGAATATCCCTCTGGAACAGGCTCAAACATGCTGCTTGTGCTGAGATATCTATTAGCTTGTAAGAAATAACAGACCTCTAACTACTGGCTTTGCACAATTCCTTTCCTCTTAACTATTCTAGATTATGCTTTACATTTTACATTTTCCTTTTAAAGGAAAGAAGATACCCTTTTAGGTTTATTCTATCCATAAAGTAAGGTAAAAAAGCTACTTCTGTTTCAGTTCCAAATGCTCTTGCAATCTGGTTTTCTAACAACTGCTGCTTCCTTTGATTCTGCAGGTATTAGTCCATCGTTGCATCTTTCTGAACTTTTGTACTTATATAATGTTTTGTAAGAGCACAGATAAAATAAAATGCTCACGTGTCCTTCCCTTAAGGGAATATTGGTTTTAAAAGAAAGTGATCAACAGGTTTCATGTGCTTTGTATTTTCCCATAAGTTGCTTATACACACAAAGTACTTTGTTTTAGCATCCTTTGCTCATGAAGGCCTAATAATGATGGTCTTTCTTGGGTTTTCTCTATCTTGCAAAATTAGACTTTTACAAACCCCAACTTATTTCTTTACAAAACTGTAGCAAATTCTAAATGAAGGACTCACAAGGGTGATATGTTCACAATTCTCTTGCAGAATTTTGTTTTTCTTTCATTGCTTGTCAGTAATAGGTTTTGTTGGCATTTATAAAATTGAATGTTGAATTGTAATTTCCTTATAATAGTATGCTTTCTTAATTGAAAACATAATAACCACTGTGTGGAAATTATTTCTGTTTTGTAAATATAGGTCCCTGGAGATTTGAGTCAAACATCTGAAGATCAGAGTTTGTCAGATTTTGAAATGTAAGTTTCATAAATCACAGATTTTTCTCTTCATACTGTCTTTATGGGAAAGGAGAATAAGCAAACAGATTCAATAATTTGCTTTTCCTACATTATTTCCAATAATTGCATTCTTAGCTGTGGTGTTCCATTGTTAAAAACTGTGGAGAGCTGCACAGTCCATGCCTCAGTGTAGTTGATAATGCTGAACTCAAGGAGTTTAGATTTAGGAAGATTCCCTTGGAGTGCTTTTGAAGTGCCCTGGGTCTTGGTATTCTGCCAAAGCACCAACAAGTTACTGGTTTTAGTGCTTTGGGTTTGATGGGTGCTGATTGCTGTTCATCATGTGATGGACTTTCTCATTTTTACAGAATTGCTCCTAATCAATGCTTACAAAAAAGCGCAAACCCCCACAAACAACCCACCCCAGATCATTCTAGAATGTTGTGATTTAGAATTTTGCCTTTAGCAAACTAATGAATCTTGCTTTTGTGGATGAGGGGGTGAAAATGTAGCTGATGTGTTTGAATCATAGAAATTTGGAGATGGATGACAAAAAGGGGATGGAAATGGCTTCTGTATAATTTCTGCAGTGCTCTTCTGTTGTTTAATGAACTTTAGCTGAGATTTGTGGCCAAAAATGTTGAATTTGTTGAAGTGAATAATTTTTGCTTCATGTGTATAATCAAATGTTGTCAAATGCATGCTGTGAAAAAAAACCCAAACCCCAGAAAACCTGCAGAAGGAATTGTTTCAGTTGAATTAATTTTAGGGAACATTTTTTAGATTCAGAACGTATCAAAAGTTCAGGCAGAACTCCAATTTTTCTGTTACTTCATTTGAAATGTTAAGTTGCTTTGTTGATCACTTTGATCATTATCTAAATCATTGCATGTAGTTGCTTTGCAATTCTTATACATAAATATGATTCCCTATTTGAAGTTTTTCTCTCTCCTCCTCAGATCAAATCGTGCTCTTATTAATGTTTGGATTCCCTCAGTCTTTCTGCGTGGAAAAGCTGCCAATGCATTCCATGTTTATCAGGTAAGTGAGCCAGCTTAACAGGGATTTTGTGTAAAAGTTCTGACTGAAATAGCACATTTTAATATTTTAAAGCTCTCCGTATAATTTCATTAGAGATCAGCTAATGAGCAGCAGCAGTAGCTTCATATATATTCATCCATAGGATTGTGTTGATTATTCAAATAGCATATTTTGAGGGTTGACTTTTAGTTGTTTAATACTTTAAAAGCAAGCTAGTAAGATGACTCCATTGGTCAGAGAGTGCAACAATTCAGTATTAATCAGTAATGCCTTCTTCAGTGTGCATGCACATGTTTGACTTCAGTTTTGGGGGTTACAGTGACCAGAAATGTTGCTGGACAGACAGACAGATGTGGTTTACTGTAGTAGCTCACTCAAAAACATCTTGAATAATGAAGTAATTCTACACTATGTGTTATTGAATGTGTTCACATTGTGTTCTGCCCCAGGCAGGTCAGAATTTAGGGGTTTGTGCTCCAGCCTGACTTGTAGTTGAAGCATTGAAATTTTGTACTGTTCCTTGATTCCTGGATTCCTGGTTTCAGAGCAGTGACACCCTCCATGGATAGAATGGCAAGGTGAACTTCAAACACTCTGCAACGTGCTGTCCTAGGCTGTTTGTACTTCTTTATTTGTACATTGTTAGCAGCTGCAAAATTTTGCCACTTTTGTTTCAACCACACGTACTCAGTTCTGAACAAGATTGCTGAAGCTTGTTAACATTCCTCTCACTCTGAATGATGTTTTTCTGTAGAATTTTGAATCATTTATGAAGTGTTGGCAGGTAGTTGAAAAATACAGGAAAACACCCACCTTTTGGCCAGTAAAAGACAATGAAAAATAAGACTTGAGCTAATGGAAAGAAAAGCCACCAGGATTGAAACAGTTAGTAATTTGTTCAAAAGCATTGAATAATCAATCAAACTGAGATGCACAGGTGTGTGAAAACCTAACTTGTTGACAAGTGTAATTATTTTTGTCTTTCTGGCTTTCACATATTTCTGCACTCTGCTGTCACTGGCTACACAGTCTCAAACCCAGACACAAGTCTGCCAAAACGAATTCTTAAAAGCATCACCCCACCTGTTACTCCAATGATGCTGCAGTTCCATGTCCACCTGAAGACTCTGCTTTCTACTGCTACTTTCCTAAGTTGTTTTTCATCCTGCTTGAGCAGGGAGGGTGGAGCAGATAGCCCAGTGTGGTCCCTTCCAACCTTACCCATTCTGTGACTCCTTTGAAGAATTTAATGCATTTTTAATTTGACTTGTAACTTGGTATCAAATGAGTTCAATCTTTGTCATGCAGTTTGACTGAACACTGCTATGGAAGTGGTAAAAAGCCTACAAAGTATGCAGAGTTCACATATACTGTAGGTGTTCTGCACATTCAAAGGAAAAATGTTGAGATAAACCAAGCTTCCCAATTTGTAAGAGGTTCACAACTTAACCCAAAAATCTGCTGAAGTGAGTAAAGACTTAGATGTTGCTTGTCTTTAATTGAAAACAAAGAACTTCTAATTGAAGGTTAGGCCTCTTGAGAACAGAGAAAAAGGAGGTAAAATATTCCCAAGAGATTGGAAATTCACAATGTAAAAAAAGACAATTTTGAGAACTTTATTAGGTTTTTTATGTCTACACTATAAATTCATAATGTTGGGCATTCATAGTGTGCAAAATTCTGTTTATTGGTATATTTGAAAAATGTACAAGTTCTTCTGAATATGTTCCTTTCGTTATCTTTTCACACTATCAGTTTACAGATTTTTTTTAGTGTGAAAAGTTAAATATAGCTGTCTAGAACAGACACAGAATGTAGTCAGACTAGTTTGTCTTCAGTTACAGAACAGCACAGGATATCTTAGAATTTTTCCAGTGAACAATTGTACATTTGCTCAACTTTGTCTTTTAACAGTTCAGAGAAAAAGCAAGCAGGAATTACCTGTAGAAGTGACCTAAAACTTCCTATAGTTCTTGTTAAACTTTGATCATGGAACCTGTTGAGATCTTTCCTTATGGAAGAATACAAAAATATCATTCCTGCCAGTTTTTGGTGTCAGTAACAGGAGTGTCACTGCTTTTCTGCCTCTGTGCATGTGAAAAAGAAGTATTTTCCCAAACAGACTTTTACAACTGTGATGAAACATTTGAAGTGAGTGCCACCTCTCTGATGAATTATATATCATGTGCTTGTTGAATATCTGGTTTACATTTTGCAGTGACCAGGCAAGCATTAATTTAGAAAACTTTAGAATAGCTTCAATAACAGCACTTTGCATTTATCTTATTAAACCTCTGCCAAAACATGTGCTCCTGATTACAGAGAATTTGATTCAATGTTGAAACTGTGGAAGAGGATATTTACCAGGCTACCAGTATGTCCTAAACAGACCCACACTGGGAGTGCAATTAGGATAAATTATTGAGCTCATTTCTGAGAGTCCTTTATTCATAATAAACATTATTTTTACTGCCTTATCATTTATTTCTCCAGTGGCAGAAAATTAAAATGTATGTATAACTCCTTGTATCAGCTACATTAGAAAGGACTTGTGGTATATCAATGTAAAGGAAAGTAGCAATATTGCAGAATGCTGGTGTGAGTGAGATTATTGCCAATAGCTTTTGGAGATCACATTTCTGTGGGAGAACCTGAGTGAACAGATGTAAAAACCGACTCTTGGTTGTGCTGGTTAATTCTGAGAAAAAGACATCAAATGAACTTCAGAGAAAGCTGAAGTCTGCCAGTTCTAACAGGCAAAGTTTGAAATTTTGGTTTGGTTAAGCATGATTTTTGGATATGCTAAATACTTATGACTGTACTTACAGCTAATTAGAAATTAGTCCTCAGGTGCTCAACCCAACTGAAAATCAGATTATCCATGTGATACTATCAAGGTAAGATGTTGCTACTAAATGAGGGTGCTACAAAAGGTCATGAGCCTTGGCCATTGCTTTTCCAAAGGCAGTTCATGTGAGTGTATTTCTGACATGGCTTGATTTCTTCTGCAGTCTCTATTATTAGAGAGCTGAAGAGATTGTCCTTCTCTCCCCCCCTGTAACGAGCCACCTTGTTAACCTTTGCTGATTTGGAATTGTGTGTCTCTGGAGCACTTCACTTGATGGAGAGAGCAGGACTGTGCCAGAGGAGACTTGCTATGTCACAGCTACTGTTAATGCACTTTAGAATTGTGGAGCCTCTTCTGTCCCTTTTTGCTTAAAAATAAGTATTTTGTAGCAGAAAATAAATCGCTGTGTACATATCACTTGCCTTGGAAATGGCCAGAGGAGGGTGGAAACAATTGCAGAGCATCTCAAGTAGGTTGGAAAATGATGAACCTATCAGTTGTACAGTATCTGTCTTCTGTTTTCACAGACTTATAAATGCTTCTGAAGAATATAAGAATTAGGAGAAATAAATCTGGGTTGCTCTGCCTCTTTGAAATCAATGCAAATTTTGCAGTTGTGCTTCTTAAACCAGGAAAAGAAATTAATGACGTGTTAATTTGCATATCAGGAGGGCCTGACCTGGACAGGATAAGAATAGTCTCCTGCAGGAGTTCTGTTACTGTGTTTACTTTTTAAAATTTAATTTTATGTTTTTAAATTTAATGCAGATTTGTAATGCAAAGGGCATTACAAAGCATTTCTTTTTGTGTCACGTTAACATCTGTTTCGGATGTTCAAAATCAGTGCATTTTTCATTCTTAAAAAAACCCAGATGTTGCTCTTCAGTAAATACAGCAGGAAAAGTTTCCAGTACCATCACACTTGTCACATAGTTTCAACCATCAGTTTCTTTAATTTCTGTTAAGGATGAAGGATTCTAGACAAGCTCAGAAATAAGACTGTGGACTCTGAAAGCAAGCAGCATTTTATAATGAATCCTATTAGATGTGGAAATTTCAATCAGACCTCTGTATTTGTAGAGTTACACTGCACTCTTGCAGTAATGTTTAACTGGCAGAATTAACTGGTTATGAATCTTAAGGATTTAAAAACAAGTTCTGGAAACGTAGCCAAATTTTATGCTAAATTTGAGTGGCTGAGTTCAAGGGGACAGTTGTGAGCAGCAGATAATTCAGTGCCCCAGTTTAGCACTGTTACTGTCTTAAAAATTAACAGAGTTAATAAAATTAACATAGAGAAGGATCTGTATCATTCAGCTGTGGATGTTACAGCAATTAGAGGGTGTATAAATTTTAGGGGAAAAACTATTTAGAATTGGATATGCACTTCAGTGCAGTTACTGAGTTCAATTAAAAATATTTTTTCACTTGTTTTCTCAGAATATAAAATAGTAACAGAAAAATGTATATTTTATAATCTTTGTTCACCATGGAGTTGTTATGGGTTATTCTCATTCTGGATTATTCCTAGTGGAGAATAGCAGACTGTCTGTTTTAAATGAAATGCCAGTAGCAGATCTTATTGAATAAATAAAGAATATATCTCCACATGCAGTGCACCAGGAATTCAAAGGTGAAATAGCTGAAAAGTGACTGATAAATAGCTTCTGGCTTGCATAACACAGATTTTAAAGCAGCTAATCTGACATAATTTTTAAAAGGATTTAAGGAGGTCTAGAAACCAGGTTGTTACAAATCATTAGGAAAGGGATAGACAAATAGAAAACGCTAATATGCTGTGTATAATCTCTGGTTTATCTGTGTGCAGTTCTACTCCTCTCCAAAGAAATATATCAACTGCAAATAATATGGGTGGGAAAAAAAGATTTTTCACTGGAGGAGCATATTAGAAATTCTCAGCCTGCATGAAAGGCAGCTGAGAGGGGAATACAATAGCAGTCTTTCAAATCATGAAGGAAATGGAGACATTTTTAACTGTTTCAAAATGCAAATTGGAGCATCCATTGAAACTATTGCCTTGCAATTTCAAAAAAAGTGCATGACAGTGGTTTTCTCCACAATGTATAATTGGGGGTAATATTGGAAGTTTTTGTGGGTCTAGAAAAAAATTGAAGAAAAATCAAACCAAACACAATGATGTGACTTCTTTCTAAGGAAATCCCTGGATACTGATATTTTGAAATAATAAATACCACATACCTTTTGTTCATATTTAAGTGTTCTGGATAAAATACATTTCATAATTCTCCAAGGAATTTTCTGAACCATTGATATCAGTGTGCCTTGCTGTAAGAGCAGAGTGCAAGAAACTTGGAGGTCATGGTATAACTAAACATGACTTGCCCTTGTCATGTTATGCTAATAATGACTAATTTGTCCTAAAATGGAAGTACTGGGTATGATGATGCAACATCTTTCCTTCCAACTAATGCATATCTTCTGTGCATGGCAAGCTCATGTTTTCAGGGCACATCTTCCCTCTT
Source organism: Notiomystis cincta (assembly GCA_013398075.1). Lineage (NCBI taxonomy): Eukaryota > Metazoa > Chordata > Aves > Passeriformes > Notiomystidae > Notiomystis > Notiomystis cincta. The sequence goes on along the minus strand of VZRX01007977.1, from coordinate 119,259 downwards.
TGGAGTTGCTCAGGTTTGTTTTGCTCCAGGTTTAGATCTTGACTCCTGTCTTGCCATTCATTAGCACTGACAGATTACTAGTACAATTAATTTTGCACCTGAGTAATAAAATTAATTAGATGACCAATTGATGTCTTTATTAGCAATCATAAGGATTGTTTGGACTTTACTGGATGAAATTATCCAGGCTGTGACAGGAGCTCAGCCTAGACACTCATAACCAAGTCTTCCAGCAAGAGCATTAGAAAAACTGCAGTTCCCCCAAAGCAGGTTCAGAGCTTTATTCTGTCACAAAGTTTCTGATGGCTATGACTGAGTGGCAGACTGATTAGTTACAAGCATTGCAGGACACAGCCTCATATGGAGAAACTAATTTGTTTTGTACAAAGGCACCCTTAAGGAAGCCTAGTCAGTTAAACAGACAATTTAAATATCAGGCCACTTTGGAAAGCCAGGTCATGGTGGCAGAAGTCTTCTCTTCCAAATGACCTGTCTTCTCTAGTTAACTGCTTACTCTCTGGTGACTGCTATTTGTGATCTCTGCGGTTTGATGCCCATCTTTTTTGTGTGGCAGACATTGGTCACTCAGCCTTCCATTAGGTAATAATTTATTGTCTAATGTATTCATGGGCATACAGACAGAATCCAGATCAGAATTAAAAAAAAAAATTGCATTTTCGTTTTACCTCTAGATGGTGATAGTTAGATACAGTTTCTTTAGTGTCTGTGAAGCAAGTTGATTATTGCAGTAATATTATTTTATCATATTTCTCAACTGTAGAGTATCTTGTTTTCTGTATACATACGGATTCCACTTTCCTGTGAAGTGTACAGCAAATGCCATTAGTCATGCCTTTTGTTGCTATAATTACCAATGCCTGACACTTAAGATAATGAAACTGAGATTTTATGATTCCTAAAGTGATATCAATATTTAAATGGCTTCTTGCAAATCCGCCTTGTTTGCAGAGCAGTGAACACTTTACATTATAAACCAGATAAGTTTAAAGATTAATATGCTAATCAGACAAGACTCTTACTATTTGCATATGAATAAGACACCCTAAGACTATAATCAATAAACATTTCTTACAATTTTTTATTCCTTTGACTGTCTTCAGTCTTGCTGCTTGGTATTGACTGACATATTTGCTCGTAATATTTCTTTTTATATTTCTTTAAATGATGTTTTAAAACCTGATGACTTCCTATGTGAAGGAAGAGCAATACACTTTCCTATGAAAGGGCTTTTATCACAGGATTATTTAGGTTGGAAAACACCTCTAAGATCATTGATTCCAACTGTTCCCCAGCACTGCCAAGGCCACTGGTAAGGCTTTTAAATTCCTCCAGGGGTGGTGACTCCACTCCTGGTGTGGGCAGCCTGTGCTGAACAGCCCTTTCCGTGAAGAAGTTGTTCCTAAGACTCGCTGCAAACCTCCCCGGCACAGCCTGAGGCCGTTTCCCCGTGTCCTCTCCCCGGGAAGGGCCGAGCCCCC
>VZRX01007977.1:0-117547 GCA_013398075.1 Notiomystis cincta | reverse complement strand
GAGGAGGTTTCCCCCGAGCCTCCCTTGCTCCAGGCCGCTGTCAGGAGCTGCAGGGTGAGGAGGTTTCCCCCGAGCCTCCCTTGCTCCAGGCCGCTGTCAGGAGCTGCAGGGTGAGGAGGTTTCCCCCGAGCCTCCCTTGCTCCAGGCCGCTGTCAGGAGCTGCAGGGTGAGGAGGTTTCCCCCGAGCCTCCCTTGCTCCAGGCCGAGCCCCCCGGCCCCTCAGCCTCTCCTCACAGGGCTCCTGCTCCGGCCCCTTCCCAGCTCCCTTGCCTCCTCTGGACACGCTTCAGCCCCTCAGAGTCCTTCTCACAGCCCAGAGGGAAGAATTTTCACAGAAACACCACATGAAGAGATGGAGGAGAACAGTGTCTGCTACCCAAAAATGTGTGAGGGGGAGAGGGCCCAGCAAATCCTTCTGATGAGAGGTGGAACAGGGAGAGCAGAGTCCAGGAGTGCCAGCTGGCCCTGTTGACCTTGAATTTAATCACAAGCTAGTGTGGTCTTGGTATTTCCTCAAAGGTTGAAAATAGACAACAATGGACTGGCAGTTAAGAGTTTAAAGGTAAGCAACAAACTGCAAAAATTAAACCCAAAGTTGCATTTTATTTTCCTGATACATGATGAATTGGATGACTTCAGCAGCTGCAGTGCTAAGCAGGCAAAAAGGAGAAATAAATAGTCTTCTAATCATATTCCATTTCAGTGCAGCTCAGGGCAAGTAGAGAAGAAAATGAACTGGAATGATTGGGAGAATTTGAAAGAAAGATGTGGCTCATGGCATTCTGAGAGTGATTTGAGAGTGTGTGAGCCAAAAAAAGTTGAATATCCCGCATTTTCTGCAGTGGGACCCAAGGATGTATCAAAGAAGCATAAGAGAAGGCATAAAGCAGAAAAATTTTTAAATAACTGGGATGGAGGGAGTATACAAAGATGAGATCAGTCCTTGGGGACTTTTGTAACTATTTATTTTTCTAAAGAAAACTGTAATACAGCTTACTATATTGATTTGTTTATTGAAGTGCTGGATGCAAAAAATACTAGGAAAGTAGAATTTCTATTTTCAGATTATTTTATAACTACTGCAGAAATAAGCAAATAATTTATATTCAATAAATATCTAAAATAAATACTAGTTATATTATGTATTTTAGAAACTGATTGATGAGCTAGCCTCCTGCCTGAGCACCTGGAATATTCTATTTGGAGAAAAAGGCAGCCCTATTGTCATTTTACCTATTTTCTCTTCTGCAGAAACTTCTTCCCCTGCAGTGGTTGTCATGCATTGCAATGACTGTATGGTTCAAAGTGCATGTTTGTGAAATGACATTAATGATCTTGGGTTATTATAAGTCATATTTCACTGTCAAAAGGACCTTATTATGCTATTGAATGTTTGGTTGGGTTTTTTTTGGTTTGTTTTTTTTTCTCTCCTTTGGTGCTGATCTGATTTGTATATAAAAAGACAAAAAATATTGATTTCCATGCAGCAGAAGTGGAGGCAGTGCTGCCTTTGTTCTTTAGTGGCCAGTCACTTTAGAGCTGTTTTGGTGAATAGAGGCAGAACTGTGACTGCAGAAAGCACAGTGATCATTACTCTGTGTGTCTGTAATTGAGTGGATAAGCCTAAAATGTGGGACATTTTTCTCTTTAGTGGAACAGTATTGGCTGTTTTTAAGGTTCATGCTTTGATATGTGTTGTGTCATATATTTGACACTTTATTGTTCATTTTTATGATCTAAATAACAGAAACTTGAAGATTTAACATAAAACATATTCTAGTATTTGTAGTCTTTATGCAAGTGGATAAAATGGTCATATTGAAATAAAAGCTTATTCACTCTAATTCCTGTTATGTCTGTGGCACACAAAAAGCTGCTCCTATCACAGCTGAAAAGTTTCATTGTTCCATTTGTTTTTCATTATGCAGAAAATTCTTAAATTGGATCGTTTTCAAAGGGGGAACTTAACCATAAATGTAGGCCTGCAGCTGTCTCAAAATATAACTTGCATTTGTATTCATTTCTCACATTTCAGAGGTAACTTTGGAGAATTGAGCTTGAATTTATATTCTTAACAGAATCCCATTGTCCTGAAGTGAAGTCAAATGAAACTGCTTCTTATTTTTTTGATTAATAATTTTTACTTCTTCTATGTGTTTTGAGTGCAGAAATGGATAATTTTGATAAAACCTAAGTAGGTTGAAATACATCACTCCAATTTCGTAGTGTGCTTTTCTAAAAGGAAAAAAGATAATTCCAATCCCCTGAAAGCAATTATTCTTAAATGGTAAACTTGGATCAAAATCTCTTTAACTTCACATTCCTGAATAATTGAGATGTACATTAAAGTTGAACCAGAGTTTTAAGAATTAATAAAACTTTATTATCCAAAGTGTAAAACTATGGACCAATGGTACTCCAAGATTTGTAGTGTTACTTAAAAGCAAATGTAAGGGAAACATTCACCAGTCAAGCTTAGGTGAGCTAAAATCAATAGTTAAAAATAAAGGTGCCAATTAGCATATTCTGGATTTGTGTTTGTGCTGGTTGGGTTGTCCCTTCCAAACCAGTTGCTAATTTTCCTTTTTGTTATCACATGCTTGGGCATTGATTTGAAAGTATGTAACAAACAAGAGGATCTGCAGAACCCCCTTTTTTATTACTGAGGGAAGGCAAGTTCAAAATGCAGTAATACAGCAGAATTACAGTAATACAGAAGTAATAGTTGTGCTCTCACCCTTTTTTTATGCCCTTGTAATGCTTAGTTAGCTGGTAAATGTCACAGGAGCTTCCTTAGTGCAGACCAATCTCTTTTGCACTCCTTATGCTGTCCATCACTTTTTTCCATGCTCAGACTATGACCTTGTCCAGCCTAGGACTGATTCTTTCCAAACATTCTCAGTATTCTCTCTGTCCTTTGAAGGGTTCTGCTGCTGAAATGCTCTGAGTTCTCTTGTATCTTGTGCCATTTTTATCTGTGGTTTAGTACAGTTTTCACTGCTCACCTTCCTTCACATTGTTCCCTTCCCTCTGGAATGGGCCAACAAGGACTTTGACTTCACCACTTTTGTATTTGTGGAGCTCCCATCAATAGAGTTCTCTGTCTTAGAATTCTTTTTTCATTATGTATTCAGTCCATCCTTCCAGGAAATGTGAGCCACATTTGCAGGGAAGACTCAGGAGTAACTTTGTTTGGGCAATATCCTTCCTGATGCTTAATTTGGAATTCTCCAGCCATGGATGTCGCTGCAACAGAAGAAGGTTCTGTAATATCTCAGTCAGTATCTCTTGCTGCCAGCTGTGCTGGAGGGAGAGACACAAAAGTGAATCCTCAATATACCAATCTGTATTTTGCATCAGAAAAGAGAAGCCCCCACATGGGACTTCTGCAGATCAGAAGGACGAATGTTGGTTCCAGGCACTTGGTCTGTGTCCACTGGAGCTGGAGCAGGTTGGAATTTTGGCATTTGTTCTTTATTTTCCTCAGGCTTTTGTGTCTAAGTGGTGATGAACTGTGTCAGTTGGTATCAGTCTGTTACCAGGACTTGCTAACAGCATTTTTCACTCAGAACTGCTTAAAGATTCTTAACCTATTAAGAAACTTCTGGCTCAAACCCCAGTACCATGGGAGCAGGATTTTTCATTTCAATGTGCAGTCATTAAACTCGTGCTTTCAAATTGATTCTCAAAAGATTTTTGGCATTTCAGTAACATTAAGTTAGCAGGTAGTAGACTGATAAACACTATTAAATTACTACTCTTATTGCTATTGCCCTCCAAATTTCTGACTTCAGACATATTTGTGATGAGAAAATAACAGACTAATTCATTAAACATACTTATTAACTGAAATTTTTCTTAGAGCTGCTGTTAAATCATAGCTACAGAAAGGTTACCAATCAATCTTTACATGGGAAACCCAAGTGGAAAGTGCTTCAAAATTGCAAACAGAAATGACTTACTTCATTTTTTTATATTCAAGACAATATTCAAGTGAAATCTTTTGTCTAAAAATAAATATTCTGGTGGTGATTTTGATTAATTCTGTAATTTTCATTCCCCTGAAAGTTATCTGAGAAGGCTAGGAATTGGATGATATCAGGAAAACAGGGGCATCAGAAAGGAAATGTAATGATCTAGAATTGATCTTTTAAATTCATCTGAGAATAAGCCTGAGAATAGTCCTTTCAGCTTCCTATAATGTGACCCTAAGATAACTATATACCTTCAGTGACTAGGCTAGGCTAAGTTTATCCAAATAATTTTATATTTAGTATTTACTTAGTTTGATTTCCCAATTGAATTTGCATTAAGTGTGTAGCAATCTCTTGGCTTGGGAATAGTGTTCCCCTCAGAGATAATAGAAATTTAAATGTGTGCTGCATTATGAGCTTTAATATACCTTTCACAGTCTATTAGTTGATTGTCAATAAATTCAATATGGCACAGGGCTCCAAATGTTGCATTTTCATTTCTTGCTGTCTAAATGAAATCAATATCTATGTACATAGAAGAAGAGTAAGAAATTTTTCAATAGTCTTAGCTAAGAAATTAATCTATATTTTTTAAGTCCTAAAAAATTTCAATTACACTGTACAGGATTCCTTAATTAGTTAATATGGGTTACAGCTTAACAGGTGATGTTGAACTTCATGTTTTGCAAAATCACATGTGCAAAGATAAGTGCTTAGTTAAATTAAGATTTCCATGTTAAATAACTTAGTTAAAAATAATACAAGCTCTTTTTTTTGTCATCCCTGTCCCCCTCCCTCCCCCCCAGAGAAATTGAAACATGAATCATGGGAATGTATACAAAATTCCAAACAATATACTGGTTGAAGTGAGAATAGGCAGGGAGAGAGCATAGAGCTGGGTGAATAGAGATTTTAATATAGTTTTTACTACATTCAATAAATTTGATTAGAATTATGCAAAATAGTTGCATTTCATATCTTCCTGCATTTGCCTTCAAAGATGTACTCAATTGTTAAAACAGATGGTCCTGTAGGTGTTTAATTATCCTGGCTTTATTTTCAAAAAAAAAAGAAATCTGAATACTTCTTGTAGACTTACTGTTGTGGCTCCATCATGACACTATCTGAATTTGTATTACCAAAACCAGTTGAATTTTTGTTTACATATGCCTTTGTAATTCACAATACTCGGAATCTTTTAATTCTTAGATGTGCTAATTTTGGAATGATGGAATTCCTTTTCTGGAATTACAGTCTTCCTGTAGAAAATGTATTAGTATTTTCTACACTGAAATATTCTAATTTGACAGAACTTGCATGGTATCTGCATTATATATTGTATTTTGTTGCAAAGAAGCCTCCTATAAATTTAAGAAACTGGGTGTCTGAAGAGAGAACTTTACAAAGACCAAAGCAGGGGCTGCTTTTGTGGGAGAAGACATCAGCTTCATCTCTGAAATACCACCAGTCTTTAGTAAAATCACATTTTCCTCCTAAGGACTTGCAATATATCAGGAGAAGGACCATGTTTCAGTCACCAGGAAAAGCTATAATTCAGTGTTGAAATTGGCCACATCAAAATCCAAACTTTTTTTTTGATTTTCTAGTTTCCACAAAAATACAGTTGTTACTGCCCACTCTGTGTGTGATGGTGGTTGGTGTTGCCTTTTTACATAAGAGTTCTGATATTTGCCTTGCAGTTTACTACTAAATTACTGGGGGTTTTTGGAGCAGCAAGGCAATGCAGTGTCATGAGTATTGTTCCAGCTTAATTCCTGATGCAAAATGCTGAGATTATTAACACACATACATGAATGAATAAACTACAGATTCCATTGGAGAAGCAAAGGGAAAGGTCACACTGGATCTTGAGTTCTGATGCTTGGTTTATGGTTTCTGACTTGTGCTGTTTCAGCATTGCTTTAAACTGTGCCATTCCCTAGAAAAGAGTGAAATCTCAGTTTTCTGTAAGTATATTTCACTTCTGCATGGCATTTTCCTAGAGAAAGTGAATATTTAGCATGTAATTGGTAATAGGCTCATGAAATAATGAGCAGCAAACAAAAACAGAATCACAAAAACTACAGCTGTGTTAAATTATACTTAATGTCTTATACAAGCAGAAAGAATGAACTGTGTTTATTTTCCAAACAATAAAATTTCTAGTTTAGTTTTCAATGTAATTTTGTTAGGAAGTAAATTAAGTTTCATACTTCAGATAAAATTAGGTTTTGCAATTCTGATACTGCAAAGCTTATTTACAAAGTTGAAAAACTGTGTTGAGGACATAGAAATCAATTTTATAGTGGTATTAAATTATTTTTTCCTTTGGTCACTGGATAGTAGAATATGCTGGAAACCATGGTAACAAGAAGTGCTGCCATGGTTGCCCCAGAGTCATGTTAAAATGAGCAAGCTGTGTTTGTCTTGATTAAAATAAGAGAAAGAGAGAGAAAGAGGAGGAAAAGGAAGAAGGGAGAGAATGAGGTTAATGACCTGTACAACAGCAAATGCAGATCTGTGGCTGTGGCATCCTGGAGCTCGAGGTGCCTCACGAGCAGGTGCTGAGCCAGGAGGCTCTAAAGAGGGAAGGACACACATCACCCTGTTTGTCTTCACATGGTTCCCTTCCCTGTCTGTCTCTTGCAGGTTTATATCAGGATAAAGGACGATGAGTGGAATGTCTATCGAAGGTACGCGGAGTTCAGGAGCTTGCACCATAAATTACAGAATAAGTACCAGCAAGTGAGGACTTTTAACTTCCCACCAAAAAAGGCCATTGGAAACAAGGTACTTGAAAGAACTCAAAGTATCAGGAAACGTTGGGGGAAAAACCTCTCTTATTTGTACACAAAAAATGAGGTGACTCAGAAATGTTTCTACACTTGCTAAACAGAACCTGCTATTTTTATAGACTTTCCCCCTACCAGCTGGAGATTCACTGATGTAGGCAATGCATTGGTTTTTCCATTTACTGAAAAGTTTTATTTAATGAAATATTGATGACATACACAAATGCACAGACCCTCAAAAACTACTGGACAGCCCTATATGTAAAATGAAGTCTTACTCCATTTCTCTCCAGAAAAGTGCCAGCAATTAACACTGGCGAGTAATTCATTAAATATTTCTGTAAATTTCAAAAAATATTAATCTAAATTCCTTAAATTTCCTGCACTCTTTCACCAACACTTGTAAGTTCTTAAAACCAGCTATTTTAAGACATTCAGGTACTTAATTCCTGCCATCTGTGTCTTTGTGTCTTAGCCCTGCCATTTTAAAGTGGGAACTTGTGTTTTCCCATCATATAGGGATTTTGAAATGAAACAGTAAATATTGTAGTATGTGTGTAATAAATATATAGTCCCATGTAATTAAAATCTTAGTCATCAAAACTTAAAACTGATCAAGAGCATAAATACACATTGCAATGTTCACCACAGGTCCAGTAAGGATTGAGAAGTAATTGAAGTAATTTTCCTTTGCAGCTTATGAATTATCTGAAAATTTCATTTAGCTATCACAAGTGAAATATCGGAGATTTAAATCATGCTTATGACTAAAAACATCTTTACTAAACTGCTGGGTTCTTAAATTAGAGTTCTTAAGGTTAATCAAATTTCTTAGCTTTTACATAGGATTTTCTCTTTTTAATATTTTTTTTTGCCTTTGTATCACTGAGTTCTTTTATTAAATATTTAAGAAGCTCCAACCATAGTGATCTGTGTAGTCATCAAAAGACAGCTAACACAATGACTACAAAACTCAGATCTTCATGACATTGTCTTTGGTCCAAGATCACAATAATACACATATTATTAAAACGCCACAATCGTCCTAATTATATCTGTTGCAACTTTGTCTGTGTTAGAAAAAGCATCTCTGCTAATTTGTATGAAGTAATATACATTTACAAAAAGAAATAGAAAAAAAAAAGATATTCCTTACTGGCATTCAGATGTCAGTGAATGTGGATTATGAGTGTTTAAAGGTACATGATTTCCAGGTGTTCTGTAAAAATGAGTAGGTAAGTTTGGCACATGTGAAATGGCAGCAATGCACATATTGGGTGGTGGTGATACAAGTACATATGAAATTTATCAATAAAATCCATAGGTCTGTTTGCTTGTCTTAATGTCCAGTTAATGTAGTTCATTGCCTGCTGACTGAGGAAATGGAAGTACTTATGAGAGCTTTTCTGCTTTTTTTTCATCTATTAGAAGATCGTGCATTTTTCATTTAATTTTTAGTGGATGGTTTTGTAATGGAAACCAGGCATTTTCTTCTTTGTTACATAACTAATTCTCCTTTTTTGAAGTGATGGAGTATCAGCCACTTCAGTAAATTACAAAAGCCGCCTTTTAAGCTTTTTTTGATACTCTTTCATCCTTAATTGCTTTAAATACTAATTGAGTTACAACTTCAGTTGCGCAATTGATGCATACAAAATTATCAGTTGAGCAACTCATTAAAAATTTGCATTGCTTATTCTTTAGGTGCTTTGAGCCAAAATTCTACCTTAATCTTGCATAAACCCACAACCACTAATCAGATCTCAGAAAAAGGTTTTTTTTCTTTCCAGGAAGAAGTGAGTACCTCCCTTGCACTCCTGAAAGGCTCCTGTGGTGAGATGTGGGGCAGTGGTGTGACTCTGGCAGGTCACAGAGTGATGCTCTCACCTCAGCTGTGCAAGGCTCAGTTTGTCACTCAGGAGTTTATTTGCACAGCAGATTGTGCAGGCAGGTTTTTGTCCTTTTAGTGGGGCTATTTTCTCTGTGTGTCACAGAATGTATTGTCCTTTGGAATTTGTACCATTCTGTGCAGTAGTCCTTGGAAAATAATTGTGCTGACTGAGAGGGCTTAAAGGCCTTGAGATGGCCCTGCTTTCCTTGGCCAGCTGAAGGTTTAAAAGGAAGGTTTAAAATTCAATATAAAAGTAATTAATTCATGTGGGAATGTCAGTCTTGGAATTCTGCAGAACTTTCAGTTTAGGAAGAGGATTTTTGCAGGATGATACACATGGAAATGTTTGGTATTAAACATTAGAAGAGATATTGCCAGTACTACTTTTTTCAATATTGCTTTTTAAATTTAGTGGCTACCAAAGCACGTTTACTTTTGAATATGCAGTCAGATTTTCTCTCTGATATTAGTTTTGGTGGTTTTGATAGAATTGGAGCTGTCTTCCCATTTCTAGATTAATCAATACAATCTTAAATCAATGTCTGAAGAACAGTTTCAGTAGCTGAATTCTGCTAACAAAAGTATCTCTTACATTAATCTATGGTTTTCATATTCTTTGCAGCTCCTCAGTGTTATTAGATGCCCAAATAACATATTGGTAAAAAATAGTCCTCCATGTGTAAATGGCTAAAAATTATTATTTTACAGCTTTTGGAAAATGGCATTGATGCTTTTAGGTCAGTACCTGGCTGAGTTTATTCCCTGCATCCCTTCAATGCACTCTGTACTGTGGGGCTAATGAGGTAATGTGCTCATTGTAAGTGTCAGAGGCATCCAGAGGTCTTGCTGCAATTGATACCAGCTCTATATTTCCTGTTCAGTGACATGTCCCAGATCTAGGGAACCTCCAGGACCACAAGAGGACACCATATTCTGCAGAATGACCTGGAATCACTCCTGCAGACTGACAAAATACTGTCTAGTGCTTTGCTATGCAAAATACTGGAGCTCAGAGAGCTCCAATAGAAGAGAGTAATGTACTATAAAATACCAAGAAGTATTAATTTGCATGCATATTTTTCCTGTTTACTGCAGTAGAAGTCAAGGAGGTCAAGCTCAAATGCAAAGTTGCAGAGTTTGACATTGGGAAAATGAAAAAAGCAGAATTTCAGCTGAATGCAGATTTTAAAAAGTCAGAACATCAAGTATTATTGTATATATATTCATCAAGTAGCAGTGGAATTTCAAAATGTTTAACAATTATAATCCATTATTACTGTTAATAATATAAATTTTGATCATTATGTTTTTAATGCATTTTTGCCTTTCATTTGTTTGCCTTCAGTTGGGGCAATTTATGTTAAATGTTCATGATATTTCAACAAACTATGTAGGTAAGATTAAAACCTAGCTTTAATGCTTGAGGAAACATAAATTTAATATACAGAAAACCAATTAGTTAAAAAATAACTGAAAAGAGGACAAGCAACCTTTTTACAATTACAAAGAAGAGTGTATTTTGCCTTTCAGCTTGGTAACCTCATTAGTTTAACATTTGAATTTAGTAAGTTAGAACTAAAATAAAGCAGAGAAGAGAATAATTTGTTTTATAAATGTTCCTTCAAATCAAGTTAGGTATTTATTGTAGGAAAATAATAATGCTTGCAAGAGTCCATGTATTAATTTTCATATATACTAGTCCCCATGCTGTGTATCTTCTACTAAAGATCTTTCAGTGCTGGTAGCAAATAATTGTCAAAATCTTTATGAGCAATCCTGGCAAGAATAAGAGTTCTTTCTTCAATTCATCAATGCTTTGTTTAAGTAAAACAAGAGATATATTTGTTCCCTTGTGTTGTGTGTGTAAGAGAAATGTCATATATCATCATATATTTTAATTATTTTTAAAACTACTGATCAATTTCTTTAAAATTTACAAATTTCAGCTGTATTATTAGCACTTGAACTGTTCAGTTTTTGTAGTTTTAAAACATGCTCCTCGTGTATCAGCCTGGTTTGTGATTTGCTCAGTGTTTTATATGTAGCTGTATATACCAAGATCTGTGATTTCAAACTGATTTTTCTTGCATGAATTGGCTTTTTGCCTTTTAGCAAGTCTTCAGGTCCTTTGGGTCTTTTGAGCTCATCCCTCCATTCTCACTGTTTGTCTCTGTCACTGCTGCCTCCTGTCAGGAATGCCCCAGGATGGGCTGGGTTCCATGGGGCAGCACTCCAGGGCTGCACTGTGCCCAGGGGAGCTCACGAGGAGGAGCTTTATACAATCACAGCACTTGACTTTAAAGGGTTCCCTGAATGGTTTTGCATATGAATATAATTTTTTTTTTCATTTAACATTTAGCTTACATTTAGCTTCTGAACCCTTGCTGGTGCTGTGTTGGTGTCTCTCAAAATAATGATAAAGTATTAATACATGAATACTTACTGGACTTACTAGTCTAATTTTTTGGATATTGCAGCATCCTTAAAATCTTAGTTGCTGCTTCTACATTGGGCAGATTATGGTAATGAGTAAAGATCTAATTAAGAATCCTGTTGCACTAGTGTTGTCCCAATAGAGGGCATATCAAAATAGAAATGGTTCTTTAGTTCCACTGAAGGCCTGAATTCAGTGGTTGTCTCAGTGAGGAGAAATTGAATCAGGCTTTGCACTGAGTGCTGACTTGACTGCATGATATCCTCTGCTTTCCTTTAAAACACTGGATACCCCATATGGAAAGAATACACAGCACTTTGCTGAGATCAGAAGAGTGACTTTGCTGTGACTTCTCAGCTGCATTGGGGGAACAAGACAGAACTCTAAAGTAAGTTTCTGTATAGAAGAAAATATTGAGAGGAACATAAATCATCATTTTTTGCCCATGCAACTGGGGCCTGTGAGCTGTTTCTCCAGCCATAGCTTGTTTCATGTCCAAATGTTAGTTCATTAAAATGAATATGTACTTTTCACCTGTCAGTGGCTAGCCTGAATTTTAGATTAATTTGAAAATGTTCCTATTTTTAAAAGTTCAAGAATATTATGTGCATGTATTAAAAAAGATTCTATTTGTATATACACATACACATGGGCATGCATATGACAACATCAGACAGCACTGGGGATATATGATGTTGGCTTGTGGAATGCATCTTGTGATTCTGCAAGTTCTATTCCCCAGGAGCTCTATCTTTCTCCCATTTATGTCAGTGGAAATCTGCCTTTGCTCACAGAGTGCAGATGGATTCCTTTTCTTTTGTTCCCAGCAGCAAAGCTGCCTTTTATCAGTGTTTGGTCTGTTTGCCTGTTGCTGAAGATAGGGAAGAGTTTAAGATAGGCTGCAGGATAACTAGTTTAGGATTAAAAAGCAGAGAAGGTAGAGATTTTATTACAAGTAAAAGAAAACAATAGAGCCTGCTCTTGTGGTTATAATGTTTATTGGTTTTTAAAGAAGTTGTCAAGTAAAGAGTAGTCTGGCTCTGTGTGTGTATATGTATATATATATATGAAGAAATTTGTAGCCATTCAAATTAGAGTTTGGGTGTTAATATTTTTGCCCTTAAGGCCTTACCCAGCATGATGTCATTGCTGTGTAACCCCTGTCATGCATTTCCTTCCTGGAAAAATTGGTTGCCATTTTTGGGGAGCAGGACCTGTCTGTTCACAGACAGTACCCCCTTAAAACTGTTTTCTAGACCAGATGATGGAGGACCTGAAATCCCTTTGGAAAGGGATGCGAGGAGAAGCAGCATGATAGGAACAGAGTTTTTTAAGGAACACACACACCCCTCCCACATAAAATATGCATTTAAAAATGGGAAGTATAACAATTCCTGTTGAACCAGTACACAGACAACAACACAAGACATATGGAAGGTTTGAAAAAGGATGGTGCAGGAAGAATCTTAGAGGAGGAAGTAATTTCATTTTAGATTTGGGTGTTTTTCTGTCCAAATTCAGCAAAGCAATTCAGGACATCCTAAAATTTAAGTATGTGTTTGGCTTGCATTGGAATTACAAGTACAGATATATGTGCTCTTGTCCTCTCTGGGGTTTAGGAGCTCATAGAAACTCTCTTTCCTCATGTTGGTTTGTCAAAGTCAGACTGTCAGGGGAAACTGAGAAGAAAGCAAAACTGGTGGTTAATGCACTTGGGACAGGGGGCTAAATAATGTTTCTTGGTACTAAATTTTATATCCAATGTCTTCAAATAGAATTGGTAGAAAATTATGACTCTCTGATGTTTCAGAATTGGGACACATTTATTAAAGGAGGACAACTTTGAAAATATAAATCCTCACATTATATATTAAAATTTTGAAGTTAAAGATTGCTTTCATTAATGCTGCTTAAGTTGATTTTTGGATGATGTAATATAGAAGCTTAAATTTTGTATTATTCTTGAATTTTAAAGTAAGTATATTTTAATTTTCAACCTTCTTAGTGGACTTAACTAGTGTATTGAGTTCTTTTCATACAGACTTTTGCCTTGTGGTTTATAGGAAAAACTGTAGCTAATACATTTTTGACAGATATGCTTGTGCTATAATGTGGGTAAAAGGAAGAGAAATGGTTCCATTTGTATTGTGTTCAAACCAGGAAAAGAACTCAAATTAATGTCATATATAGCTGTATGTGATAGCTAATTCTGTAATATAACACAGTTTTTGTGCCATTCTAAAGCCACAAAAGAAACTTTGTTTTATAAGTTCACTGTGTTATTTTGTAGCTGAAAAGTTCAATTCTCAAAGCAGCTTTAAAATAGCCATTGGGACTAAATGAATACAATCTGGTTTTCAAACATGTAACTTAATTGTAGTATTATACAAATAGAAATAAAAATAATGTGACTCTTGGCATAGTCATTAAGATTTCTAGTCACAGCCCACTGTTTCCTGACACTGTCACCTGCACACTAAGGGGGAATACAGAGTATTTCAGATTTTGATTCCACATCCTCTGGGTTTTCTACTGCATAAGACTGCAGTTGATATTTTATGTATACAGCACTTAGAAAAGTGCATTCAGTTCTTCTTCATTTCCATTTTTTTGTCATATCAGTATCCAAGAGAAGAGAAATAAGTCAGCAGGAAATGGTTGGCTTTTATATGACAAATACTTTATAGTAAATGCTTCCCATTGTGTGGTGTGCAGTGTCTGGGTTACCTGAAACTCGGCATGAAGGTTAAATCGAGCAGAGTGCAGAGCAGCATATTTCATTTCCAGGGCTTTCATTTAAAAAGTAAACAGTTCTGCAGCTCGTGCTTCTCCATCTCCATCAGAATGTCTCACTGAATTAATCTGTTCATTCGGTGCTCAAGGGCACCATTTCAGTGAAATAGTGAATTGAGTCGTTTGCTTTTCAAGTTACAAAAATTTCCTGCTAATTGCTGTTGAAGTTTAGGAAGAAGGAATACAGACTATTTAGGGTCTACAACCCAAAACTTTGCCCGTCAAGAGATGTTTTTATTCTTGCTGTCTTGTAATGCTATAATCAAGAGAAGCAATTTATTCTAACAAATTATTGAATATAGAGCCCATAGAAACAGTTCAGATGGTGTTGCTTTGCATCATGACATTATGGGGAAAAAAAGGAAAGTAATTTACATGCTGCTTGGACAACTGCTAGATAAAAATATGGCAGTTTTATAACAACTCATGCGTCATTTAGATATTCTAGTAGCCTCCTGATATAAAATGAAAATATAAAAATAAATTTTCTATATTTATTTCTTATTGTGATAGTGATGCTAAATTACCAACTTACTTGGATTAATAAACTTCCTTTCAGAGAGATCTTAACAGGGGCACCTAATTACAAAAATAAAAGTAAACCCTTCCTGTTTTGAATTCGAAATTTTACCCACATTTTTCCCTTTCCTTACATATCAATGTGCTTGATTTCATCTCTCTTCTCCTTCCCAAAATGTATTGTCTTATAAATACTGGCAAATTTTAATCTTACTTGCTCTTCAGCTTTTTGGGCAATTGCTAATACTAAAGATAGTCAGCATTAATTTTTTTTAAACAGAAAACTAAATAATAAATACTTCAGAGCATGTGAAATGCTGAAGGCACTTCCTGCATGAAATTCCTCATTTTCTTCATTGTACCATGTAGAATATCTTTGTACAAAGGCACAATAAATAATGGGCACTCAATATCAATATTCCTCATTAATTCAAATTTTAGTTCAGAAAACAGAATCATCCCATCAGAATGTATCTGAATAATTTTTTTTAAAGGAGGATCTAGACTTTTACATGAGAGTCAAATTTTTATTTCATTATTGATTTTTTTTAAGGGAAAGCATCACTCTAAGCTTACTGTATATATAAGCTTGTGCATTGTAACCACTGTATGTACCATGTTTCTGAGGGGTTTTGAGGTGGGTTATTTTGTGGTTATTTTAAATTTAGAGTCTGTCTTTATTGGTCTTCAGGGCATTTTCAACCAGATTAAAGAATGAAATTAAGAAAGAAAACTGCAGTGTTGGAGAGAAGCACTGAACTGAGACACATTTTAACTAATATTGTTGATAGTTATTACTGTAATATAGGCTGGTGAAAAAATGGATCTCAATTTCATGAGCTGTTGTGTTGTAGTTTGCAGAATCTCCTGAATAAAATTATAGGGTAGGCTGATAATACTTTATCTGAGGAGAAAACAGAAATAGTGTTTCCCTATTCAATAGCTGAGCAAGAGATAAGCCCTAGGGGTCTTGCTGCAGTTTTTGATTGATGCTTTTTAATTAACAGTTGATTCCTGACCAGTTGACAAATTAACACATGGTTGGCATATGTCTTTAAATAACAAAATATTTAGTTGACACTGGATTTTATTAGCATAACATTACCAAGTTCTTTTTCTAACAGTGGCATTAAGCACAACACTAAAAAGAGATCAGTTTTAGATTTATTCTCAAGCTTTCTTTTTTCTGTTGGCATATTTACTGATTAAAATGTTGCTTTGATTAAACTGGTACTTGACTGAGGGCATTGCAGGACTGTAGCTCACCCTCAGCACATCTAATACTGGATGGGTTTGCAGCAATGCCTTTTTCAAACTACTTTTTCTAAAAGCATCACTTTTCTGGTACCATTGAAATGAACCCAGAGCTGGAGATGGAAATGCATCAGCTATTTTAGTAGAGAAACACAGAGTAATAATTACAATTATGTAGTAAATCTCTGTTTAAAGGAAAATAGATTTCTTTACAAAACTGACAGTTCCTTGATTTCTTCTTTGTATCTCATGCTCTTAAATTCCTGTTTGTTCCACTGAACAGTAAATGTACAAAAAAATCTCATACTGGGATGGGGAAAATGGCAATTTCATGTATTGTGTACCCTTGTTATGTTGTCTAACACTGGCCAGGTTCTGCCATACAGAAACTGGCAATACAAGGAAGATGGAAATTTTAAGCTTATGTAGTTTCAATAATTTTGAGATGATTTTTGTGTAATATGGTGGTATCTGGTATATTTAGGATTGGAAACTGTACCTTCCTAAAAGTTTTATGGTGCAATAGTTACTGAAGGACAGATGTACTGGAGTTGTATTTTACTGTGACCTGTGCATATTGGCTATATAACTTTTAATTACGAACTAGTGAGAATGACTCAGCAATTAAATATTTAATTAGATCCCATCTCAGCTTCTGATTTCCAGCTTCATTTTGAGGTTAGCATTTGGTGCCTCATAAATAAATAAAACTGATATGATAATCTTGCTAAGACTGGTTGGCCAAAATATTAGGCTACACTTGAATAAACTGAGTTTATTTCTGCATTTGCAGATTCAACTTTGAATAGCACTATTGTCAGCTTTATTTAGGATAGGCACACATTGTGTGGTATCAGAGGCTGATTAAAGTCCTAAAGCTGTATTTCCTTTTATTTCATATTTCCTTTTATCTTAATTGAGTTGGACTGAGCCCTCACCTGTTTTGTTGTTGTTTGGTTTTGTTTGGGTTCTTTTTTCCCTGGTGCCACCAACAGAAGGTTGGTTAAATGCTAAGGAATGGTCAGAACCTCAGGAGCAGTGAGTTTGATGTTGATTGCAACAGCACCAAGCCCAGAATCTAAAAGTGTGTTATCTCTCCCTAAATCTTGGCAGGTAACCATGGCAATCATAGCATTTCCAAAAGCTCCTGGAAAATATTTGAAACATCTTAAGTGAGCTGTCCCATTAATAATGAAGAATATCAGTGTTTTGCCATCTGTTCCATACTAACAGTGTGTATAAAAGACCAGCAGTTGTGTGAAACAATTTAAACTGCAAGTGGGAATGAACTTGGCTTGTAATGAAAAACTGCAAAACAGCATGACATAAAATATGGTACATCAAGACTCTGCTTCTTAGTTTTACACCTTAAGATCATCTTCTAATATATCTTGAGAGTCTCTAAGTTTTCCATTATCTGTTACAATTTTTAGAGATTTGTAATTTCATATTAGCATTTTGATGTGGGCAGAAGAAATGTGGCAAATTATCAGTAAAAAAGAATCTCATACAACATTTTGGGAGACATGAATTTCAGATTAAAAATATTTTCCCAGATGTGTTTTGATGCTTCTGTAATCTGAAGGAGTTTTGCTTGTTAACTGAATTTTGTGGTATCTTAATCAAAACTGTGTGCTCTTCAACTGTGGGCTAGTAAATTACTTTCACTGTAGTTAGTGCAGAAAGAGTGGCAGTTTTATTTTATAGAAAATATGCCTAAAAAACTTCAGTGAGATCTTAAAAGTGAGTCTTTATTTAAGTACTGTTACTTTATGTTTCTGTGTATGTATTTGTTTCCTTAAAATGAAACTATGTATACTAACCTTTAATAATGTGAAAGTGCAAGAGTTTTCTGCAAAATGTATGTATTTGTAATTTTACTAAAATTACTTTGTCCTCAAAGTACAATCACATCAAGTATGCATAAATGTAATCTTGAACCTTGGGGGAAGATCTTTGCTGTTTTCTGTGTGAGTACATATGCAAATGCAGGCTTGTATTGACTCATACAATCACCAAAGACACGTACTAAAATTAGGGGATGGGTGTCACTGATACAAACCTAAATCAAAAAATTTCCCTTTACTTTTTGCTTGTAAATAAAAGCAGGTGTTTGTTTACAAGTCGGAGTATAAAGTACTACCTAGATTTCTGCTGTGGATAATTGGGCCCAAGGAAAAGAAGTTATAGGTACCTGTTTATAATTTAAGACTGAAAAAATTGGCCAGGCTTTGAGCCAGTTGTGTTTTTCTGTTACCAGTTGTTCTGTTTACTGTATTGTGACAAAACCTCTTTATTACTGCAACAGCTTGGCAGTAACAACTTTGTGCTAGAACCATTGCTCTGAGTAGCCGACCTGCTGTTGCAAAACACGCATTTAATGATAAAGTGCAGACCTGGAGCTGAATCATTTTGACCTTGGTTTACATTGCTTCTGGTGAGGACAACGAGTTTTAGTACATGGTATAGAATTTCATGGTAGATTGCTTGGTGTTTGTTTTACAGATCAAATTCATGTCAGACTAAAAGAACATTTTAAACTGTTTTCAGGCTGAGTTTTAATTTCTGGGATGTTCTGCCTTTCTCTTGGACAAATGGCAGAAAACCAGCCATATTATAAGCACTAATTTGATCAGCTGTAAACAGCAAAAAGTGCATCCCCTAAGCATGTTCCAGCAGTCTTAATTAGAAAAGTCCTTTGTGCCATTATTTTCTGTAGTCAAGGAGACTCTTTACAGTAACATAAGGGATAGAAAGTACCTACATTGAGCATTTGGCTCCTGTGTCTATAACTGAAGTCTTTCCTATGAAAGTAGATGTTTTTAGTTAATTACATTTGCAGTACAGAATTCATAATAAAGGGATGCAGCTTCTGCTTAAGAGAAAATTTAAACATAATTGAAATTATCTCACTGAAAATACTATTGTTGAAGATTTGTGAGCAAACTTCAGAACTGAAAAAGTTGATGAATGCGGTATTTAAAAATCGAGGTTTTCTTGTGAGCTTGAAAACATAACTGCCAGAAGTGATGCAAGCAGAATGAAGGAAGTGCAGCGAGGTTGAGGCAGCTCTTGGAGGGGTTCTGAGCTGGGCCTGCACTGGGTCTGGCTCGGGGAGCACAGCAGGGTCATCCCCCCAGGCACAGCCCAGCAGGACCTGGGGACAGGAGGGCTCTGGTGGGACTGGGCTCAGGTGCCCAACGTCACCAATGCTCACGGTGTTAAAGCTTCCAGAACCAAAGCTCTTCCCCAAACTTCTTCCCACACATCTCCTGTGTGCTCCTTTCTTGTCTTCTGCCTCATGCAGCTGGTGGCAGCAAAGTGTCCCTGCAGTGGGATGATGTGGTGCTTTACATCCTCAGAGAACACAAGGCTGTTCCTTGTGCCTCACCAAAGAATGCAGTGGGAACAAAAATCTTAGTGAAAACAAAAAAAAATAGTAACATAGGTGTCAGTTGTTTGATTAGTATTGAACAGCACGTTATTTGTTATTACAGTTCCATTTTATGGTAATATTATGTGTCATCACAAATTCAAATGTTTAATGTTCCCAGCAGCTTCTATAGTTTTCTGTTCCTCACATTTGTCCTCCTGCAGCAGGGCATGGGCAAGCTCTGCTCTCTCTGTTCCAGCAGTAGCTGCTCTCAGCTGTGGCAACTGGGCAAGTGGCTCTGCAGAGGGGCCTGGGGGGAGTTCCAGCAGGGCAGCCTTGTGGGTTTAGTAAAGGATGAGGCTCAAATCACCTGCAACACAGTTGGTGTGTGGAGTGTGTTGCTGAAAAACTATGTGACTGATAAAAATGAAATAGGAAACTATATAGTATTTAGGCTTTTATAATTTTCACTTAGATCTTAATTGAATTAATTTATTTGATTAATAAGTATATTCATCAATTTTTGCATTACATTACTACATTGAATGAAATGTATTAATGTAGAACTGGAATGTTGAAACAGGACTGGACATCTTGTAAGCTCATATGTAGAAAACAAAAATAAAATTAATCTGTATATATTTTGGAATTTCAAAATATAATCAAACAACATAAGCTTAATTTTTGAAGTCTGTAAGTATGGATGTGTTCAGCAATTTCTTGTATCTTACTCTGTTATGTCCCTACAATTATGTCTGATTTGTTATTCCTAAAAATATTCCTGTTCCTAGTAACTTCTAATGAGAGGGAAGAACAGAACAAAATGTCAGTGAAGGTTCTAGGAATGCTACAGCAAATCCCTCCTGAACTCCAAGGAGCATCCCTGCTTTGGTGGTGTTGTTCTGTTCTATCTAGGGAAGCAATAACCTTCAGATTTGCATCCCATGCATCACAGCATGGACTGAACCTTTCCATACAATGAATTTATTCAGTGTTGTAAAATGTATTTATGGTGTTTTGTTGGCGGGTTGTTTTTTTTTTTTTTTCCCAAGGAACAAGAATTAATTTCTATGCCTTTTCTTACAGACATAAATAATACAGGTTGGATAGACACATCTTTTAGATAATGCTCGTTTTTGAGAGCTGTAATTGTCTAATAATAGGTTTGGCTTCATGCCTAAAGAACATACTGTGACATTTAAACCAGGTGAGCAGTGCCAGCACTCCTGAGACAACACCGTGACTGTAGCATAAAGCATCCAGCCCCTGATGTCACTGGACACCTGTTAGAGCTCCCTGTTACTGGGAAATGTGCCACCTTTAGATTATAGTTCATTGCAATTGAGATCCCTCACAAGGAAGAGGTTTAAACTAGATGTAATTTTTGGGATGCATGGCATCTTGCTGGTTGTGATAGACTTTTAACTTCAAAGTCCAGCAGCAGAATGTGGAGTTTATGAAACTGTTCTATTTACTTGGGCCAACAGTATAAAATCCTGGATCTAAAATGCTACAGAAACTTCAGTGAAACATTTTAAAAAGAGTTGTGATATAATATTAAAAAAAATACTATATGAGGACATCATCACAAAATAATAATTTAATAATGTAAAAAATGCTGGGCAAATACTCATCTGTTCTGGAGTTTGTGTACCCAACATCTGAAAAGCATGAACTGGGGAGACACTGTGGGAGTAAGTCAGAATTTCCTCCTGCAAAGACTGGTAGTTCTGGATCTCAAAAAAAATGGCATAAATTGTTATGCCACAGCTGCTGTTCTGCTCTGCCTCTCTAAGATTGCAGTGGTTTATGGTCCAGAGAAGACAGATTCTGCCAGGGAGAGGATCTGACATCCTGTCAGTGCATGTGTTTGTGGAACGGGTTTTATTAGGATTCATGATTTGCCTTTATCTCTAAGGACAGAGTCAAGGGGTTTTTGCATGTTGCCAACGTATTTCTAGAGCCATAGTAACAGAGATCATCAAAAGATCGATTTTAATGCTTACTAGGACTGTTTACCTACATTATAAAGTTGAGAAACATGTTCTTTGTGCCATTTATATTTCTTCCTCTCTATTTTTAGGATGCAAAGTTTGTAGAAGAGCGACGCAAGCAGCTACAAAATTACCTAAGGAACGTAATGAACAAAATTATTCAAACTGTGCCAGAATTCACAGCCAATCCCAAAAAAGAGACACTTATTCAGCTGATGCCCTTTTTTGTGTAAGTATCTGTCAAGTACTCAAGAAAATATTATGGTTTTTTCATCACATATTAATTCAAAATATGTCAGCATCTCCAAAATCTTTAAATTTTTTTTTTTTAAATAGGAGGCTCCTGTTCAGATTGCAGATGCTTTTGTTATATTTAAAGGGATATATGACATATTTTTTTTAATTTCTTTTATTTAGTCTTTTTTAGTTTTATTTTGGTTTTGCTTGTGCGGGGTTTGTATTATATTTTAATATTTATTTTGGGAGATGAGGGTAGAACACGATCAGGATCCTTACTAATCAAGTAAAAAAATCAAGCTGTTGAACTCTTTCTAGCTGAATTTTGCAATCTGCTGACACATGTTTTGATTTCATTAATGCTAAAGGTGAATATATCCAGAAATAATTTAACAGTGGTCTGTTAAGCATCTCAAACCCTTTGGTATGCCATCATACTATATATATATATATATATATATATATATATTCTGGTATAATCTGGTAAAACGGTCCCTTTTTACTTTACATTTAATCCCTTATGTATTTATAAATTATGTTTAAAACTGTTTAAGAAATACTACTAATGAAAATTTGTTTTTAAAGTCATGTTTTTTCCAGTGTAAGGATTTTTCAGCACTACACCTGTACAAATTATGTATAGATTGAACACTCGTTTACAGTAAGTCCTGATGTTAAATTTGCTGGCCACAAGGCTCTGCACAGGGATTGTGCATCCCTGCCTGTGAATCCACGGGTGGATTCATTTGCAGCTTCAAGACCATTTTCAAGTGAATGTGTTTTATCACAGCACATATATTTAGTTGTATTATTGCCTGGTCTTTTGCAGAGTGTGTCAGATTTTCAAGTTGAAATCGCATTTCAAGAAAGCTCTATTTATTAGCGAATGTAATAGAGGAGTGGAAGAATGCCAAGATGCATTTCGTGGCATTCATGAGTTTCCAGTTTTTCTGTGGATTTGAAATCAATTTGATGAGACATCTTGCTGATGGTGTTATAAGTGATGAAGTGATGTTTGTGGGGACAAACTTCTTCAGAGATTTGCCTTTTGCTCCCTAAGAACTTACTGTCTGGAATTTGACTAAGAGCTATAAAGATGGAAATGGTTTGAAGTTCCAGTTGAGGGGCCCATGTGTAGCTTTTTGTTGACTCATTTTGAAGAAGTTATCCTTTATATTTTACATAGGTTTGTTTTTTAAAGAAGAGGAAAGAGGGAGGCAAATACAAAATACATTTTCAGTTGTGAAATATAGTTGTAAATGCAGTTATACTCCTTTTCCTGTGTGGTTTGTTTGTTTGTTTTAAATCTTAATACACTGTTTTTACATAAGTAATTTATTACACTATTTTTTGGTTCTGCTTTGAGAAATGACATGTCAAGAATAGTCTATTTATAATCTGCTGGTCACTTATGTCAAAAACAGGAAGGGAGAAAAAGTTTCTTACTCCTCAGCCCTAAACAATTGCTTTCTGATACTTAATCTTATCTCTTTTCTAAGTGTGTAAGTAGAATTTAGATCTCATGTTTTTGTTTATTAATAGAAGTGCCAGGTGTGGAGACCTGCACAGGACAGGATTAAAATCAGAATCCATGTAATGGGTTCTACCAGTGCTGCATAAGTCTGAGTGAACACCATTTCCCTGTTACAAAACCCTCCAACTCTATTTCTTTTAATAAATGTAATGTAGGGAGAGATTCAATTAATTTCACAGAAAGAGCAAAGTTTTATTGAGAAGGCAGCACGTTTAAGTTCCAATATTCTAGGGGTACAATTGAGTTAGTGCAGCATTGTGATACAAAATAATGCAGTTATCTCTAAGGAGAGAGATTTGCTGAAGGAAATTGGCCAACACCGTTCCTCCCCCATTCCTAAGCAGCCCTGAGATGCACAGCACTGCTGCTAACCCTGCTTTGGGTGTACCTGTGCCACAGGTGGCAAAAAGCAGTTTATTTTTAGAGTTTTTTTTTGCATTTGGCAATTTCATAGTTCTTAACACATAGCATGAAACAGTGGACTGGAATGTTCTCTGATATCTGGACATTATGGCAAAGAGATTCTATTCCTACATGTACCTGTGAATTACTTCCTGAGAACTTTTTGTTATATAACTGATATATCAGCATTCTCTCTTGGCTAAACTAGATAGTTCTCTCTGGGAATACTAGTAGGATTCTGGAAGAATTCAGCTGTTGAGCAAAATAACTATATTTCTCATCTACAGCAGCAGACAAAATAGCTTTTTAATGCATTTTACCACTGAGATATCAGACTCTTCTACAGCCACAGCAGCAGCATTAAATTAATAAAAAGAACTTTCCTAGAATGGGCTCCTTCTATCAGTGTCTGAAAGTGCCATCATTTCTAGGCTATCATTTGAACTCTCTATGGCCTTTATTATCTGAGAGTCATGACCTGGCACTGTTGGTGATTTAAAAAGCATCTGAAAGAAAATGCATTTCAGTTCCACTCCAGATTGCCAACTTCTCCAGTATTAGCCTTCTGTAATGGATTTTGAGCTTCATCAACAGGAGACCTTAAATATCTCAGAGTCTGTGAATTGTTTATTACATTAATCAGTTGTAACCTTTGTACTGTATCTGCAATTCTTCTATTCTGTTAGGTTTAATGATATTTTACTATAACCGCTGTAAATACATACAAAAATTCTGATATATTTAATTTTTCCTCTGTAGCACAAATGCATGTACAGTTAGTTGCATTTTTATCAATGTAAGAATAATTACAAAACATTGAGGTATTGGTCCTAGGACTGTGCTGTAGAAAGTAGTGGGGCAAACAGTCTTGATATGCATAAAATCTCCAGAGCTTTAGATGTGTCTGTTAGGAAGCAAAGAAATATAAAATAAAACAAAAAATGGTCTTAATGAGTTTCTTCTCACTGCAGAATTAAATGACCAGGCTTCAGTGTGCAAATGAAAAATCCCATAAAGGTTATGTCTGATTAGGCATCCTATAGATAGAAATTACAGGGTCAGTTTTAATCAATCACTTTTAAAACTTGATTGTGGTCCTAGAATGTAATTATGGTGAACAGAACATAGGATTAATATCTCTAAGGCTGAATCCACAGTTAATTTAATGCCAGAGTGAATATTGCCTAAAATTTTTATTGTGAGTTTGTTCTTTTGGGAATTCCTCCCTTCCAAGTGCAGTGGTTCCATACAATCAGGCACAGATCTGATGAGACAGAACATTTCAATTGATCTGTATGAAATAGCCAGCCACTCTTACAGAGGAAGGAATTGCTTTTATTTTGAAACTCAACCAACAGTTTGCGAACAATAATGTGAGTTTGCAACGTTTCCCATCGTGGTATCAAATGCTCGTGATGACTCATGGAAGTGTCTCTTGTTCTGAATCCTTGTGCTGTGAGCTGTCATTGATGTATTTTTTCTTTCATCAGTCTCTACCACTTGTAATCCCAGTTTGTATCTATTTCAGTTTTGATGCTGCATTAGCTCAGTCATAGGTTTGGTCAAAGAGTTTCCTTTATAGTCCATTTTCATGTCTTAATGTAAAAAATAGAATCTGGCTCTGCTAATTTGTCTGTTTACATGCTGAATAAAAATTTCTTTGCAGTAATAAAAATTGACATCACAAGATAAATTTTCCAGTCCATGTGGAGCAGAACCTAAATCAAGAATTGGCACTGCTGCATTAGATTGCTACATCTGCTAGCTGGTGAAGGCCTGTCTGCTAATACTTAAATGAACACTTATTTGCACGTAAGATTGGTTCATTATGGATAAACAAAACTGGTTATAACAAGGACATTTGTGTTTTAATCACATTTTTATCCATATGAAAAAATATCATATGCACTTAGCTCTTTGTAAGTATATATATAAAACCAGAAGTATATATATAAAACCAGAACCTTGTTCTTGGCAACAAGAATAACAATTCTTTGGACCATATAATTGAGTCTTTCAATATAAATCATATAGGTTGTATGATTTCAAGTATTTATGAAGCTAAAAGCTGTAAAAAGTTGCAAAAAGGATGTCTAAAAGGCTGTGATGGTCCAATTTTCTGTCTCTGGTTTCTGTATCAGTTATCCTCATTTTTAAAAAGAGATTTTGTTTCCATTGTCCTCATAATGGGCACAAACTGAAATGCAGGAAAAAAAATAAGACCCCTTTATCTTTCCCTGTGAGGATGATGGAAGCCTCTAACATTGCCCAGAAGTCGCTGACTCTGTGCTTGGATTTGACAGGACGCAGCCCCTGGGCAGCCTTGTGGGGATTGGCTCAGGGATCTCCACAGGTGCCTTCCAGCCTCAAATAGTCTGTAAATCTAGAATATAATCCTGAGTTGTGTTTTACATCCACCCTGCACAAATGACAGCTGCTCACACAGTGTCACCTGTGAGCAAAACAGTCTGAACACGGGAAGCTCCTGCAACACAGACTGCCCTTGGTAGCTATGCAAAGCTATTCAATAAGAATGTGCCACTTTGCTGGTTCTTTTGCATTGGCAGTGCAAATGTTTGGATTAAAATACTTGCAGGAATGGTATAAACACCATTTGGTGAATATTTTCACAGATTGCTATGCTAAGTACTTTATCTCATATTGTAGGCCACAGGTACATGCTACACTGGTTTCCAAATAAGAATTTTATGTTCTCTTGAGCTGCAAAGCTAGACATTTATTCTCTTGTGGGAGCTGCTCAAATATATGCTTTAACAAAAGCAGGGAATCTGCTCAGTAAATCATCAGCAGGTTCTGTTGTCCTTGGGATGTGTTTGAACACCAAAGGAGTCATTAGTTCATGATGATTAGAGGATTATAATTTTAATAAAATATATTGTCTTCATTTCCCCTGGGTGACATTACTGGCAGCATATTTGATAGCAGAAGTTGTGTTCTTAGATGTTTTGTGTCAGTTGTCTTTGAGTCACCAAGTTATATTGTAGTAAAAAAATCACTATTTCTACCTCTTTCTCATTTTGTAAAATGTTTCCACCCTCCTAGAAGGTAAAGTTTAGAAGTTATGAGAAATGTGATAGAGACTTGACAAATTTCATTGCCAACCAATCAGCCACTCAACAAAGAATGTCATCGTGTGAATACTCCTCTCAGATTTGTTTAGCACTAAACAGTGTTTAAAGCCAAGTATCTGCTTTTGGTCTTGCAGATAACAAAGTTAAAATACTGTGGAAGAATAGATCTTTGTTCTCAGAGAATTGAAGAATTTTGGTTTGGTTTGGATTTGGCAGTTTTCTCATCTCTATTTCAGTTGTACCTGTCAGTATGTCATTGAGAACATTTAGATGTGTATATTAAAGGTATGAGAGGTAAAAAGAACATTAACTTCTCTACAGTACCATTGCAAGTATTAAAATGTTGCTGTCAAGTAGAAATTAAATAAATCTTTCAGGAAAGTTATTGTGAGGTACCTGTGAATGTTGTATTTCTGGGTTCATTTTAAAGAAACTGACAATTGACCCTTTCAAAGTTAGTTTTGAGATACTTTAGAAGGATAAAAACATTTGCTCAGCCTCAAAGTTAACTACAGATTAATGCAACAATTTTATTTCGTCCAATAACTTCATCTCCACGAGGGATAGGTCATGTACAGCAGACGTGGCACAGTTTTAGTGTAAAGGATGAATCTAAACCTTCTCACAGAAACATGAATATTATTTAAAATAAGATTTTTGAATGCACAGACATGAATATATTTGCAGATGAAGATAGAGGTTCTGCTGTTAACTGCATCTTCAGATAATCCATAAATTGAAAAGCAAAAAGGCAATCCCTGAAATGCTGTAAAACAATGTTGAAGCAAAGTGAGGGAGTTTTAAATACAATTTTGAATCGGGTGATTTCTCAAAAACTGAGTTGGTGATGGCATGACACTTCTTAAAGCTGTCAGGGTGCATATCTGTGCTGGAGTAAATGGCAGCACTCAGCTCAAGCCTCCTAAAGGGCTGTGGCCAGGTTTGTGCTGTTGCACCCCTGGAGGGGCAGCCTGTGTCACCCTTGGCACTGCATGGCTTCAGTGTGTCCTTAACACATCCCAGCTGTGCTGTGTAACAGGAATAGGCTCCCTGATAGAATATAGTAAGCACTCTGGAATAAAATTTACATGAACAAACTGGAAATAGCATTTGCTTAAATATGGGACTTTTAATTAGGAAAGCACCTTCTAATGCCTGAAACATGCTAATGAAACTAATTTATTGCTGTGTTAATTGATTGATCTAATGTAGAGACATTGCACAATATTTATCTTTCAGTTGAGCTGTGTTGCCAAGCACTGATGATTATTGAAGTAAAAATATCTTAGATATCTGAAATTCGATTATCACGTTCCGATAATGCAGGAATTTTCAATGCAAAAATGTGATATTCTTTTGTGGAATTTTTTTTTGTTACAGAATTTAAATACTTGAATTTGAGTGGATTGTTTTTAACAAACAGAGTTGTCTCACTGTTATTCTTGGGTTCTGCATTCCTCACTTTGTAACTGACAGTTTTGGTTTTAGTCTTTCATAACCTATGATGCTTGACATCAGACTTAAAAAAAGCATCATGCTTGTTTTGATCTAAGTGAAATGTGAAGAAGTAGGGCAAAAATTGTTTGGTCAAAGTATATGAAAATTCAAACTTTCATCTCTTTCCCTTCTGCAAGAATTGCCTGTTACATTGTGTTTGTGTTTTTGCACATAGTGACGGTGAAGATATGTATTACATGGCGTTCTTCAAATGTCTTAAATTGTTCCCTTTCCTGCTCTGGGTAGTTGAGAGGATTTATGAATGTTACAGGGAAAAGAGGAAAGAAAAGAATACATCAGGAGGAACAGAGACAGTGATAGAGTGGGCAAAGAAATGCAGGAAGAAAGAGACATGAGATGCTTGGTGTTAAAAGCAAGAGAGGTTGAATATAGTCAGGAACTATGGATAAACACTGCTACTTTAGGCTTACTAGAAGCATTTGGCTTTATACAGCTGGTTTTATCCAAACCTGTGAAGATGATGTGATTGTAGGTTTTCATTTTGCTATGGATCTATCTGGGCTTTGACAGGTGATTTGTGAAATAATTAAAGCTTTGTATAGGACATCAAGAACTGACACACATTGCCATTGATTATTCAAGTCTGTCAGGGAGCATTTATTGCAACTCTGCTGCTCCTTTGCACAGGGTAAAGAGCTCTCCTGCATCCTCTGACTTTGTTCAGATTGAAGGTTTGCAGAAATGATTTTTTACCAGTAGTTTGTTTTTCAGATGGTCAGAATAGGTTCTAAAATCTCTGACCTGAGCTAGGGAAGGGTGGTTATCATGGCAATACCATTAAAGCAGTCACAGTCTTCAGACAGTTGCTATAGATGGAAATACATTCCAAATACCCATCAGCACCTAAGATATTTGCTGACTTCAACTTGGTTCTGCTGTTAGTAGTTTTACAGAAGTTGGCAGTCATGTTACTGCTCACGGGAGTTTAAATGACATTTTTTGATCAGGAAGAATATTCTGCATAGTCCCTAATGATTTACACAAGGCATATAAAATTACCAACAAGATATGCCCGTTGTATAAAAATATTGTAATCCTTTACATGTCAGATAAAAATTAAACTAAGTGAAAATTTGGAGTCAGAATATATATTTTGATATATTTAAAACTATTTTTGTGCTGCTAATCTTCTTCTCAGTTGTTAAAGTAAAAAGGACTAGAAAATCTGTTCAGTTTTCTTAATTCTTTATTTCTCACAGCTGCATTTCTATGGGTTGTTTCTTTTCCAGCAGTTGGTCTTAGTAAATTTGCCAGCAGTGCCAATGCAAATAAGTTTTATTCAGGTGAAAGAATCTGTTTATGTCTCTTGACTCCAGTTTTCTTCCTTTTGCCCCCAATTTCTTGCTCTCACTTGTATTTTCTCAGTCTTTCAGTTTTAAGGCGCTCCTGAGTCAGAAGTGTTGGAGTATTCAGAAGTACACTTGGAAGGACTTTGTCCTGCAGGTGTGGGTGATAGAGAAAGTATTACAGAAACACATCCCCCTAAGCTCACCCTAATGAAACACCTCAGCGTTGCAGTGTTCCAGGACTGAGACACCTCAAAGAAAAGCTGATTTTCACTTTTGTCTTGGTGTGATGCTCAGTAAAGCTGGGGTACCATACAGCAACTCCATAACTGAAGGGGTTTGTATATTGAATTGATTGCCCCACTATTGAGTCTTACCATTAAAAAAAAAAAATCGACTTCACTTTCAAATAGTGTGACTTACACCAATTACCATCTCAATAGACAATGAGACTTGCTTTGCTGAGTTAATTGCTATGAATTGTTCAACGGGCCTCACAAATAGGTGTTTATGAGCATATTTCCATCAATTAGATTTTTATCATGCTTCTTTATCTTCAGAGTGACCTTTACAGTGCTTATGAGAAGAATAATTTAGTGCACAGTGTCCAAAGATTGAATACTCTCCAGTCACCATTGGAAACATTTGAGGGCTTATGATTTTTACAGTTGCCTTGGAATAAATTCTTGTTTAATGCTGAGAAAATAAGAATTATGTTTAAAATCACTGAAACAAATTACAGAGAGGCTATGCTATGGTAATTCTTTTGCATCTGTAGAAATGTACAGGAAATGCTCTCCATTGCATTGGCTGAAAAAATGGGGCAAAAATAGAAAGCAAGTAAATTGACAGCAACAGTTACAAAGCACTTTGTGTGGTGCTAACTGGTATATATTGGTTTCCTTTATAATCACACAATTTATCAAGCTCTGAAACAAATAGAGATTATGTTGAAAACAGCCATGGTCAATGTAAGAGCAAACTTCAGTGCTGTACAAAAGGAGCTTTTAACTGTGCTGTGCATTTTGTGATGTTCGATTCCCATCTGTCTTTTGCAAGGAACTGGCTGGATCAGGAAGCTTTTGAATGGTTTTTTGTTTGTTTTCCATTGGGCCCCATGATTTCTATCATCACTTTCTATCCTTTTTTCTCTGAGTTAACAACAGGCTTTGTAATGAAAGATCATTCAGAGGGATGAGTTGTGATTCTCA
This sequence comes from Notiomystis cincta, assembly GCA_013398075.1. NCBI lineage: Eukaryota > Metazoa > Chordata > Aves > Passeriformes > Notiomystidae > Notiomystis > Notiomystis cincta. The sequence continues at coordinate 87,243 of VZRX01007977.1, read as the reverse complement.
GCAGCACATCTTTCTTCCCTGCTCCTTTGCTGCTTGCCAACGAACTCAGCAAGTCCTTAGCAAAAGACAGGGTTTCTAAACTCTGGGGTTTGTGTCTCTAATACTGAACTTGTAGCAGGGCAAGAAGAGGTTAAGATTTTTCTCATAAAAGAAAACAGAGCCAGTTAAAGTTTTGTGTCATTACAGCAGTGATCCTGTTTCCTTGGTTACAAGTCACATGCACTCCCTTGTTAAAAAGTGAATTCTTTATATATTCAGGCATTTCTGTACTGAGCAGGTGTTTCTGAAATTGGTAGCAAAAAATGGGCTCTAAAGCCAGGAAAGAAAGTTTCAGTTTTGGGGCTGGGCACACCATTCCTGTCAGCATATTTGCTGCACACTCATCTGGCAGGGATTTGCCAAGGTGGATTTGGTTAGCTAAATCAGAAACTGTTTCAAATTTTAAACACACAGAGAAATCCTGCTTGTATTTTGTCCATACCTAACTCATAAACAATGGATCCAATATTTTTTAAAGCTCCTTATTCCATTTTTGGATCTGGAACAAATTTTTGCATCTGGGCTATGAAAAGTGGAATGCTAGAAAAGCTAATATAGTTAAGTGTGCAAGACTTCAAAGTCCTGTCCTCATTCTTGATAGCATGAAAGCACTTTACTGTGGGATAAGGTATGGAACAGTCAGTTTACTTTTTTTTATTGCTTTCAGCTATGTTGACAGCCATCTTGAGACATTTTCTTTGTAGTGTGATGTGGTTTGCCTAAGTGAATAAAAGAATAAAGATGTTCTTGTCAGGTGAGCCGTATGACAGCTGTACCTGACATTCAAATATAGAATTACTGCACCTTTCTTGTAAGCATTGTGGTTTTCTACCAATATTCTCACTTCATTCCCTTCTGATTATCAGCACTGGTTAATATATTGAATTAATGACATACAGGAATAGAATTTGACCCAAGAAGATGTCATTATCATAACATGTTAGAGTGCACAGCACAGTGTCAAGGTGTTAGTTTAAATTAATTTAACAGCAGTGCATAAAACCAGAAAAGTCCAGATTGCAACAGTCTGCAGTTGTTCACCAGAGTAATTCTTTTAACTGGAGTGACTTGATCAGTAAGAACTTTCAAGTAAGGTTTTCAGCCTGGAGAAGTATACTGAAAATACTGGAATTTTTCACAAAATAAATTTGGGAAGGTAGAGCAATAGAATAAAAATTCGTCAAATACTCAGTAGGATTTGCTCACTGAGATTGGGGAGTTCAGTGTCACACTGTGACTGAGGTCTGGGTGAAAACCAGCGTGAGTCAACAGGGGCTTGAGGCCTGTATTGTAATAAAGGAAATGTGAAATGAGGGAAAACTGAAACATGAAACAGGTGAATTGATTTGAAAGAGATAACCTGATGTTGTTAAGCCAGGAGGGAATTGGTTTACATGGGGAGCTGTGGGAGTGATGATTTCTGGACACCAGAGGTTTGACTCACCAATGTAGAATCAACTTAGCACAGGAGTTTGTTGAGAGAATTGGGCATGAACAGGAGCAAACAACAGCTGGGTTTTAGTGGGTAACAGTGTTGTGGCTGTCCATGTGAATTATTATAGAAAGAAAATGGGAGAAGGTAGGGAATACAAAAATAAATGAATAGAATAAGAGTAGAGGAGTGCTGTAAAATGTAATAGCAGCAAGACACTGAATGAGACAGTTTGGATTGATTGAAGAGAATGTACAGTAAAATGAGGTGAAAAAGGGGAAAGAGTGGAAAAGAATGTAAAAAAAGAGAATGCTTACACAGGATTTATTTTCTTTTACTGCATACTATGCACACACAAGAAGCCATTTCATTAGAAGTGTATTGTGATTTTCTTCCATTTTTTGAAATGGCAGTGGTAGCTGAACTGGCAACCAAAGGTGTTCACCATAGAATCACAGAATTTTTATTTGAACACTATGTGGAAGGTATTTTGTCTTCTGAAAACAAGCCTTGAAAAAAATATACATGGGTGATTCTGGTATTTTAGAACATTCTTACTGTGTATAAAGATTCAGCTCTACGTAGGATCTTGAGTGAGAAGGTCTGGTGCAACAAACATTCTGCATTCAGTGTTACTCCAAGTACAGAGCCAAGTAAATGCCTGGCCAGAGGAGATGCCTCTGCTTTGGTTGTCTGACCTGCTTCTTGTGCTGGGACAAAACTGCTCTCATCCTTTAATCCTGAGATTTGTAAGCTTACATTCTCTCCTTTTCATACCCTGAATATGTTTTTGTGAAGTGCCTTCAGCATAATTCAGGGTGATTTTGGAAAATGCACAAGCAATCATCTATCTTCAGCTTCATTGTCTGCATACTTTAAAATCAGTTTTTGCTCATGAAAACATTTAGTAGATTCTAAGGTAATTTATATGTTGATCTTCTCCATTCAGCAGTATATGTACTCTACTCATCCTGAAACCCTAGAATCTGTATTTCCTCAGTGGGAAACAGTGCAGTTCTAAAACTCTGCTGTCAGTGTTGGTTGGTATCAGGATACTGTAAGTGGATATATGAAATTATGAAATGTGCATGTGTGGGGTGTATGCAAATGTCACAAACTCAGATCTGGGTATTTGTGATATCCCCTGTGTCAGTTTTCCGTGCTCGTTCTCCAGGCTCAAGGTATGAACTCTAAGGAAGAATACAGGAATGAGATCCCTGTGCCTTGGAGAGCCAACTCTGAGGGGACAGGGGACCCTCCTGGGCTCATTGTGGCTCTGTCTTTGGCTGTGGCTGCTGCCCAGTCTGTGCCAGAGCCTGGCTCAGCCAGGCTGCCCAGAGCCTCAGTGTGCCTGGCAGCCCCACTGCCAGTCTGACCCTGACATTCATCTCCCTGGGAGCTGGGGTAGGTGCTCTGTTCAGCACCTCTGTGCTGGGCCAGTGGGCTCTTGGTGCTGTGTTTGTCTCCTGAGCAGTGCCATGGAGTTGTACTTAAATCTGGCATAAAACAAATGCATGGTTTAATTCTCATGCAAAACAATGAATCAAGAGTTGCAGAGTGTAACCATAAAAACAGTCAAATACAAACCAATGTCTATAAAGCTGCTCTCCATTACCCTCCTGGTCTGCACCTGATTATGGACAACTGGAAAACACTGACATGGAAATTTTCACATTTGAAAGAGTTTGACATCTCTACAAGATTGATGAAAACTTTCCTAGTAAGCACATATAACTTGTTTCTGCTTGAATAGCTAAGAAATATAACAGGGCATTTTGTTTCCTCTTCCCTTCAAATAATAGTAATTATCAAAGATTCAGATTTTTTTTGTTCATTAACAAGTATACATAATTTGTAAAGGAAGCTAAGCCTAGTTATTTCTTTTTACTATCTTTGCAATTGTCTAGTTATTTCAGTTTCTGGCATGATTGAATAGAATTATTTTTAAAAAATGGCTTAAATACTACACCTAATTTAATGAAAAAGTTTTATTTTCTATGTATTATCCTACTTTTTCTAGTAAATGGGACTAGACATGTCTGGACAGTTTATTTCCTAGTTATCCTCTCTGTCTGTAACAATTTGCTCCATTATTCTGCTGGAATTGACTTTTTCAGAAGAGGAGAGCACAGAGGAGTTTGCAACTCAGTCAGTCAATAGCTGAGAATGTGCTAAAATGCTGGGGGTGTAAGCAAGTGCAGATGTCTCCGTGTTCTCACTGACTCTGCTGTATGGCAGTGTCCACCTTGCAGCATGTGGGAGCTCGTGTTCCTTGAACTACCCAAGCTGTGTCTTTTTGTCCCTTTTCAGTCAGAGCCCCAAATATGAATGGTTTAAACCGGGCATGGCATTTTCAATCTAAAAAGCCCACAAACATACAGAATTATGCTGCATCCTAATGTATATTTTTATGTAGCATCCAGGTAATCAAAGAGCNAAAGTGAGTATTTTAATTTGATGTGAAGATAATTTTCTTCTCAGTATAATTTTTTAAGCTGCTGAGGAAAATTTGCCCTTCTTGAGCCAGTTTCTTGGCCTTGCCCAAATCTGCCTGAATTCCCTGTAATGAAATTGTGATTTTTAAAGCTTACTTTTTGGCCTACTAAATCCTGCCATATAGTTTGTAATATTTATTCTACAGCTGCACTTAAAACTAGCTGATCTATAATTGCTTGTTAAGTTTCTCTTTCTGGAGCTTATTTTAAGAAAATTGCCAGCTTTAGATATTCACAGTCAAATCTCAGCATATGAAGATTGCATAACAGCCAGTTCAGGGGATGTATTTTGGAGAACTTACAGGTAGGGGAAGGGAACCATCTGCAGGTCCCTGACAGAAAACAAGTTTCCAGCAGAAAGTGTTTTGAACACTGTTGATGTGAACATGTTGTTTTGTAAGAAGCCATCTGGTCAGTCAGAGCAATCTGTGTGCAAGTGCAGATGGGTCCGGGAGCTCGGGGATCCAGGACCCCGCGTTTCTCTCGTGCTCCTCGGGACGAGGCCTTGGGGACTCCCCCGTGAGGATGTGCTGATCCACTGCATCCAGCGAGCCTGGATCCCGCAGCCCAGCTCTTTGTGGGAGTGGCACAGTGCTGGAAGGTGGAGGAATTGCCCAAGTCCCATTCTCCATCCAGCTGAAAGCAGAGTGCAGGTAGGTGGGCTGGCAGGAGGGCTTGGAGCAGATGGGATGGTGTGCCTCCCTTATTGGCAAGTTCTCATAGCCCACAACTCTTCAAGTGATGGGTTTTTTTAAATTAGAATTTGAAATGTACAACTGAAGAGGGAATTATTTCTTTAAATATATGCTCACAGAATGAATAGAAACTGATTAATGGAACTGAAAGAAACCAAGCAAAATAATATCTTATTTACCCTATATATTGTATTTATAATATATTTAGAAGTTGCATAGCATGCAACTGTGGCACTTAAAGATTTGAAGCCATACTATACTCACAAAGAGTGAGGTTATTTCTACTCCTGATTTTCTCTGAGGTGTTGAAAAGAATTTAGGGGCTTCTCACTCACATAACCAGTCTCCATGGCAAAATATATTACTTAAACTACACTAGTGTGACATGGGGGATGTGACCTGCACAAAATCCAGTCTGGAGATTCATGAGCTTAATTCTCTACTTAGTAAAATCTTAAATAGAGTCATGAAACTGATAGACACAGTTTGTAACATAACTTGGTACAAACGAGTTGCTGAAATTCAGAGTGTATGTTCAAGAGAAAGACTTCAATTTGCCATTTTCAGCTTGAATTCTGTTAACAGGGGAAGCTTGATAGAGATACTTGCCAACAACACAGACCATCTAAAAATCACTTTTCTGCTATGAGTTTCTAAAATGTGGAAGAATTGAAGAAGTCCCAGACCAGCACGTGAGCATTGGATGTACAAAGGCAGCACCTCCAACAAGAACATGATTTAGGGGATTTGTAGTTTGGGAAGCAGGGTCTGAGTTACATGACCTTCCAGTCAGGGCACAGAGCACTGTTCTCTCTTCAGTTCCCAAACACCCATTGTTGTGGCACCCAGCTGCCTTTCTGATACTCTGTGAAATGGAAAATGGCATTTTCCAGGGTACCTGGTGCAGACAAACGGTGAATGGCCCCTGTAAGTCCCTGCCTGCTTTCATTCCTGCCTGGTGCCTGTGCCAGCAGGGCTGTGCTGGTGTTTCCCCCTGCACACCAGGCCTTGGTGCACAAGGAGCTGCTCTGCATTCAGCCAAGGGCCCTCTCCATGTTGGGGGGTTCTCTGTGACACCTGCACACGCTTTTGGCACAAGATGGCATTTGCAAAGAGCTTTGGTGTGGTGTGTTTCTGTAATGCTTTGTCAGAGATACTGCAAGCTGAACTCTCAGACATGAATTTATGATGTTTGCCCCAGATCCCCTGAAACATCAATGTCTCAGTGCAATTGCCCTTGGGAAATCTGTTATGGAGGGGGAAAAAGGGGAATAATTATTGAAAATATACTGTTCTTTAAATCAGAATGAATGTGCAAATGTTCCCATATGTAAATTTTACATACTTGCTTGAATGGCAGAATTAATAGAATGGTTTTTAAAAAAAAAATGAAACAACATGACTTTTTTTCCTCTTCATATAACTGTTAGATTTGGAGTATTGCAAGAAAAACTATTCTGTAGTGCTTATTTCACTGTGAGTAAAACCAAAGATTAAGTTTAATTACTTTTCCACAGTGGAAGAGATTTTGAAGAATGAAAGAGGCTATGGTGAGGATGGAAAATAAATTTTATTCCTTTTTCTTAGCATATGAAGCAGTAAGGAATACTCATGAAACTGTGGTTTAGAACAATCAGTTTATACATCTTATATTGCAGTCTTCCAGTGCTTATTCATACTTCTTTCTGTGCAACACTGACAGTAATGGATAAATGGATGCATCCATTCAAATACATAAAGCAAATAATCTTCATAAGGGAGGTATCTTTGTACTTGTGCATGTACTTGGCTTTAATCCAGACCATAACAAGTTTGTTTATGCCCAACTGCATAGTTTTTCAAAAGGAGGTGGGTTATTTCTTTTCCTCATTTGAACTTGTATTGAAAAATATTGCAGCAGCCATCAGTTTCTCCTGTGAAAACAGCAGGAATTAGCTACAGGCCATCACTGAAATTCAAAACATCCTACAGAAGCTTTGTTCCTTGGTTTTGCTTATCTGCCAGCTGTAAACATAATCCATTCAATTCTATTGTATTTCGGATTCTATTTTTGTGGTGTATTTTTAATATGTTTGGCACTTCTGTGGTGGTAGCAGAATCCATGAACAGTTAGCTGAAGTATCCTAGAATAACTTGATGTAATTATAGGTACTTGTTTATTAATATAAAAAAATTAATAGTATACAGGCTTTCTCCCCAGCCACAGCCCTTCACATCATTAACCAGTGAGTAAAGAAAGTGATTTTGGCTGGTTGTTTTTTTTTACTTTAGGCTGCTCCAGAGGTCTCCAAATACATCCTCTGTAGGTACAAATTAGGCCAAATGTCAGTTCAGAAATGCCAAATGACCTGAACTCTTGAGGTCTGTACAGAAACCCAGCAGTAGCTTCCTCACCGAGCTGGTGCGTGTGCAGCAGCAGGGATGGTGCAGACATCCCCTCTCCCTGCTCCCACTGCCTGTCCCTGCCCTGCATGGCCCAGGGACAGCACCCCGGGAGAACTTTGCACGTTTACAGCATCAGTCGGACACCAGGCTCTGCTGGTCTGTGAGGATGGAGTCACAACAGCTGCACATTTCCTAATGCAGATCTGCTTTGTAGCTAAACAGGCTTCTTCAGTTTACTCTTGCTCAAATAACCCTGTTTTAAATAGAAATTCCAGGAAGGATTTGTACTGGGATGGCTGGGGTCTCCATCTCCAAGAGCAGGCCAAAGTAATTTTTCTTCAAATCTTCACATATTAATTACACAGTGCTTCACAGTTTGATTATACCAACAGCAGTATGAAAGTTTATTTTTAGATTAAGATTTTAGAGGTGTAACACAATTACCCTTAAGAGTTTAGTAAAACTCATGATATGTGGTAAAAAGAGACCTGCTAATCTTTAGGTCTGCAAGTTTGAAATATGGATCTTCTTACTATTCCATGTCTATCTGACCTCTGAAATCTTGTTTCTCAAATTGTATTCTTATCTTTAAGAACTCATAAATTAATTCTTTATGAGAGATTTAATTTACTAGTCTTAATACAGTAAATCTGGTAGATCATATTTATACACTGAACAGCTTTAAATGTGTGACTTAGAAATCTTTCATTAGAAGACTCCTACATATTAAAAGAGATAAATCCTAAAGCATCAGCTATTGAGAATAGCCAGGTATGACCAAAGGGAAGGGAATGGGGTTGGCTTGCATCATCAGGCATACTGAATATTTTATCACATTTTTACTGTTAGTGCTACAGCAGAGTCAAAAGGCATCTAAATCCTGAAGGCTCCAAGAAAATCCAGTGCCCAGCATTGCTGAGCACAGGCAGGGTTAAGATGCAAAGCTCCCTGTCTGCCCGTGGAGCTGGCACTGCAGTGGGGCCCCTGTGTCACCTGGCAGGGCACAAAGAGCCTCTCCTCGCTGCTGTCCCGGCCAGCGCAGCAGCGCTGCAGGGGCGCTGCAGGCACACACTTCCCCTGTGTCTGCTGAGGCTGTTCTCCTGCTGGCAGAGCACAACTGCCCCCACAGAGATGGAATCCTGCACGGTCCCACAGCCTGCTGCTGCTGGGTGTGCGCACAGGTAACACTGCCCTCTGCACACAGGTGCTTCACTGGCCTTCTGAATCAGGAAAGGGAGTTCCTGTTCATTTCAGAGTTTACTTGGAGCCATAAAATGTCCTCTGTCAAAGTTGACTATTCTTCCTAACACCAAAATCTTCACGTGGCCAAAAGCCACAAAACTCAAAGAAACGAGAAGTGGATTTCATAGGTAAATGAGAAAAATGCCTGTCTTGTGATCCTGTGACCTTGTGATAGTTTCCTTCTGGGACAAAACTCAGCTGGCCTCCAGAAGCAGATTCTTTGGGCAGCAGCAGCCATTTCCAGGCTTCTCCAGGAGCTGAGAACTGAGAAGGTTCAGCAGCTGCCAGGAGTGTCACTCAGCCCTGAAGCTACACTGCAGTGGCTGCGAGCAATGGGACAGTCATGGCTGCTCACTGGTGTCCTAAATTGATTCTTCTCTAATAGTCTGGCAAAGGAGCAAGCTTATTGCAAATCTGATTAATTTTTATTTTGAGCTCATTGGCAAAATTCTGAGTTACAGAGGGACCAAGATGATACACTTTTTAAAGACTCTGAATCTGATGATACCTGGAGAGCTGACCCCAAATTTCAGGAGTTCCTGGCCAGCAATGCACCATGCATTGAACTCCCACTGGAGTCAGTAGCAATTTTGCTGCCTGTTAACCTAATTTGGAGTCATAATGAAAAAAAGATGAGCTGCATTTATCACAGACATTTACTTTTTTACAGAGAAAATAATTAAAATATGATTAAACAGAAAATGTTATTTTGGTTGCTGATTACTGTGGTTATCTTTCTGCAGGCCAGCCTGATGCTTGTTTAGTTTCTGTCTGATCCATCAAGACTGCAGCGTCCCAAGCTGGCTCCCTTAGTCATTTACCAGGCAATGTCCTTCTTCCATGAGCTTCCTTTTCTGTCTTGGATTAAATGTAAACATTAGTCCCTGTCTTCATTACCAAGAACAAAGTCAGCATTTCCCTTGTTATTCTGTTGATGGTACTCAGTTATTTACATATTTCCCCATCTTGATTACTTTTGTTTATTTAGAGAGTAGAGAACTAATTCCACTATGCCAGTCTCAACCCTCTCCCTGTGATTATGTTGCCAGGTGCAGATGTACTATTTTCTACAGGCTTATCCAACTCAGTGGGAATTTCTTTTTTATCTTAGGAAAACTAAATAATGGGCTAAAATGAAGAATAATTTAAAAGCTCCCAGGGGTTGAGATTATGGCCTATATTTTTGAGGTTTTTAGGTCATGGATCACTATTAGTATCAAGCTTATGGCTGGAATGCAATAACATGCCCTTGGTATTTAAAAATTAAAACCAGGAAGAGTGATTGCTATAGAGCAGTGTTCTTCACCTTATCATTGCCACCATATTTCCCAGAAAAGTTATGATTCCTGGAGCAGTTTTTAAGTTTGCTCATTTTTTATATTCACAGCTGCTATTTTTAACGTGACATTGATTCAAATCTGGATCTGTTCCTGAGAATGGTCACGTCAGCTTTCTCCTGCCTTTTGCACATGTTAATATCATGTGTAATCTTCATGAGAAATGAAGATACTTGAGAGAAGCAGCTGATACCTCTTAACTTGATGGAGCAATTAAAACTGAAGCACTTCCTTGGAAGATCAAACCAACATGTTTTGATCACAACTTTCCTCTATCATTCCATTTGCTTCTATGGTAATTTTGAAAGAAGGGGCTTGTCCTTAAAAATAAAATAATTATGGTAGTTGTTTGTTCAGGTTTTTATGATGGGCAGTTTACTGGCAAAACTCAAAGCAGAGAGAGCTAAGTTTGCATGATTCCCTTGGAGACTGTTTAAACTCACAGCAAGCTGCACACGCCAGTACTTTGGGGTAAATAGTCCTGCCTGGCTGAATTTGGATCAAAGGAGAGGCAGGGAACAGGAGGGGACAGAGCCCCTGAGCAGGGACACAGCAGCCAGCCTGCTCCACCAGGGCCCATGCCCAGCTCAGAGCTGAGGCCCCAGGAGCTGTTTGCTCCCGAGCCCATGGAAGAACAGGACTCTGGTAACTGCTGCCTTGCCCACGTGGTGAAATCAGGTGGTGTTGACGTGGTAAAGTAAGGCAGGAATGCACCAAGTGTTTTATTGCCATTAGTCTCAGTACATTAGTGAGCTCAGGATCAGGGAGATGATAGGCATGAACAGATAGGAAGAAATTCTTTAAGCTTTCAGATTTACCTCTTTGTGATACTGGCAAAATTAAGCAAATTGGAGATTATAAATCTTTTTTTTTTTTCTTTTTTTTTTTTTTTCCCCAGTGCTTGGCGTGGAACGTGATTAATTATTTGCATTTTGTGTTCTGTGTAAACTAGAGGTGGAGAGTTCCTTTTACTGGCTTCACATGTCCTGGTGTCTGAGAAGGCATTTGCTGTAAACTTGGTTGTTATGCCCAATGCCAATTGTATTGATTGTGTGCTGTTTAAAAGCTAATTTGGTAATTAACGTTGTCTGCCTTCCATGTCACTGCTGTGTGCAAACAATTTGTGAATATGGAGGAGGAAGTGCCTGGCTGGTCAGTGTAATGCACTGCTGCCTCAGCACGTGGAAATTGCTACTTGCCAAACAAAAGTTTTAGTTTATTTCATGTATATGAGGCATTGTGAATCCTAATGCATGTCTTCTGTCTTCAGTTACCCCAATATTTTCAATAAAAATGTATTCTAGTTGTCTCTGCTTTCCTTAAAGGTAATCACTTACTAGCAGGAAAACCCAAATCCAGGTATTCACTGAACACTGTTCTTGCAAAAGCAAATCTGACCTTTTGTTATTACATAAACAACCTTGGAACCTGTTCTGCTTCTGAGCCACTTGTTCAGGAAATCCCCTCGCTGTGTGTGGATGGTGCTGCTCACACAGAGCCAACCCTGCCAGGAGGAGAATGGGTAGAGCTGAATGCTGCTGGTGGATGGAACAGCCAAACTTCTGCCTTTCAACTAGGCACAGGAATACAAACCCCAAAAATATGAGCAATAAATAAATGTAAATCTGTGTGTAGTGGTTTCTGTCTTCCTAATTAGCTGTGCAGGGGTCGTTTGCCCTGTGCAGTGTTCGTGCATTCCATTATTCTGTCTGGGCTTCACAAACCATTCCCAATGCAGGGGCATCGTGCAGTGGAGAGCCAAGGAATGACTGTGTTAAGTATTGCTTAGAAGGAAACTGATGAAAGGTCACCTTTGTAGGGTTCTGAGCATTTCCTGAAAGAGTTGATAACATAGATATGATTCAGTTATAGAACTGTTAGATACAGCAACCATCTTGTGATGCCAACTTCAAAGTGAAGTTAGTGGGGAAAAAATACTGTGTCATCAGAGTTCTGTACTGTTCATGGTTTACAGAAAAATTCAAATAACAATGCAGATGTTGAGGAAGAAGGTATTCATGCCGTTCTGGAAACTGAATTGTAGCATGTGAATGTTCAAGTCAGGATCATTTGAATTGTAACAAATGGAAACACAATTATGTGCCATTATTTCACTGCAGAAAGAGATCAAATACATCATGAGTGTAGAAGTGTGTATGTGGAAGTGGAAGGAGCTGTACATTAACCAGAATATAAGAATTGGACAGAATATAAGAATTAATGCTTTTCATTTCTTGAAATTTCATTTTAGATCTAATCTTGATGGGAAATGATTATTCAGTTTGTAACCTGACAACTTAGCTCTAATGGTGTCCTCAGGATTTTCAGTGTCCAAGTGTACTATAGAGGGATTCTCTTTCTATCTCTTCTGTTAATAACTGACTCTTTAAACATCCAAATCAGATATTTGTATTAATAAATGGAGATCACAGTTTCTCATTAATAATTATATTTAATTTCTGCAAAATTGGGAGCAATGGCAGGAAGTGTGTCTCCAATTATTTTTACACTTCACCAACTGGAAACAAGGATTTTACCCAGCTGATTGCAAAGGAGGAGTTAATACAGTATGTGAAATGATGTGGTAAATTCAGGATTTTAGTTAATAATGTCACTAAACAGGTATCTTACCTGATTTTAATTGGCAGAAGATGCTGAGATACGTTGCCTTGTCAAGTAAGAATTAGTTCTCAGTTGTCTAATAAGGATCTCCTGATATGGTCTGGCTGTTGCTCAACAGTACCTTTTTGAAGAGCTGCCCGCCTCAGCACCACATTAAATGTTGAGGTTATAACCAGAATTAGATTATTATAATGACTAACAAAGAATTAATAACACAAGAAGCTGGCAAAAGTCACCAAATTTATCTGGCAGTGAATGCCTTTTTTCATGAGGTGTGTTTAATATAACTCAAGTAAAACTAGAATTATGAATGTCTCCAGAGAGGCAGTTACATGTGAGATAGGTCTATAGATAGATACATGAAATGCCTGATCCTCAGCTTCCCAAGATGTGCTTATTACTTCTAATCTCTGGCTAATACAAAAGTCTTTCCAATTGCAGATATGTTATACTATTTTTATCAGAAACTTCTCTCTCTAATTTTATCCTGAAGAATAGGCAATGAGATGGGAAATAAATTTCTTCATGTCAATGCTCACAACATCAGCCAAGAGAATACTGCAGTTCCATATACTGAGTATGTAAAGAAAACCCCACAAAATACAGTTTACATTTGGATACAGGGAGAGCAATAAATCAAAGGTATGAATAAACCAGCAGCTGATGAAAAGGACCGGTTATTTTAAGCTATTTTCTATAGATGCACCTCAGGCAGAACTTGACACCAAGACAAAATCAATGAAACTGAATCGTTTGCCAAACAAACGCTGGGCAGATCAATCAGGAATGCTTAAAAGCTAAACAATGACCCGGTGGGAAGGAGGAATTGATTGCCTCAGCAGGTTGCTTTTTTCTTCAGAATGGGCCAAGGTGAGAGCGTAGAAAAGAGCTTGAGCCTTTAATAGGCGAACATTCTGCTGCTAAACAGGGCAGTGCCTGGCCAGCCTCTGCCTGCCAGGGTCAGCCGAGAAAATTGGACCCTGCTAAGGCTTCTGTGGCTCAAAAGGCAATAGGATGAAAAGCAGAATGTTGTATTAAAGCCAAACAGGTGTAGCTGGGACAGGTGTAGGCTTAGAGGAAGTGCTTTCTTACCTCAGGGACTTGGGGGAGCAGGGCTGGGAGAGTGGCTGCAGCACAGCTGTGCCCTGGTTTAGATGCAGGTGTTTCAAATTTGTATTTTAGCCTGAGTAACACAATCAACTATAGGTGAACCCTAACTCAGCCCCTCGGACTAACCTAGGGACTACTTGTACTGAATGTGACAAATGAGAGGATTTGCAAACCTTGTAGGTAATGGCTTATTCTCTCTCCCAAACACAGGATGGCAAAAATAGATTTGTCTCGATTCCATCTTCACGTGCATTTGCCAGAAATACAGAATCATTTTAAGATCTTCATGCCTCTGCCCAAGAGATTGTGGAATGTTTGACCAGTGGAAGTGTCAGTACATTTAAAAAGTGTCCTGTTTAGTGCCAGAGACTTCATAGGTATCATTCGGCCTCAAGGCCAGAACTAAGTTATTAAATCTACTAACAGGAGACAGAAGAGATGGGAGATGGATCTTTTCCTCCTACTTGATTACCACGTGTTTTGGGGGCTTGGTCATTTTGGCAAAAGTGCCAGGGCTGAAGCAGGCAAGTGAGATGGCTGGATCTGCCATCGGGTTTGGGAGGATTAAAAGGGGGCTGAAAGACTCTTAAATTTATGACTCTTTTTTAACACTTGAAACTTTTTCCTTCATAGAACATCTATTTCCATGGAAGTTGATCAATTCAATTTCATCTCCAGTTTTCTTTTCATGCTGGATGCATGAAGATGTAATTCCTCAGATATACATTGATTTCTGTAAACCTACATTAGATAATGATGTGTCTTAGATTGTCATTATAAAAATTAGCTAAGACATTTAAGATAAATTAATCTCTAATTTAGTTATTAGATATATCATGTTGTGGAGTAGCATCATTTAAATTAGCAGCATTCCTTGCAATTTCTGTCCTTCTCTCACAGACGCTGGTGTTCATGTAATTACCCCAAATGACCTGGTTACCTCAGCTGTGCCTGGTAGGGCAGACTGATATTAATTCACCTCTCTTCATTTCAGGGGAACTCCTTCTGCCCCTTTTGCCCTTTTCCCTCTGAACAGCTTGGCTCCATTGGGCTGGCACTGATGTCGTTTTGGGGACATGCCAGCAGGAGGAGCTTGTGCATTAAAATGTGCTTTCCATAAAGCAATCACCAAATTACAGTAATTGCACTCAACTCGTGCTCTCTGCTGCAAGGTAAAGCACCTTGTACCTGCCAAGGAGCCCCGAGTGCCTCAGAAAGCCAAAGCTCTGGCAGCAGTGGCCATCGTGCTGGTGAATTAACCTGTTTTAGATTGAGCAAAGCCCAGTGAGGTGAACATTTAATTTTATTCCATTGTATATTTGATGTTTAGATTATTTTAGGTTTACATGTTCTGGAAAATACATACCTTGAAACAAAATCACAACCCTCTGAAGCCAATGTCACATGCTCTCTTTTACAAGCATTACAGTATCAACACTGCATTGCTCAATTTTATAAATAGTATAAAAATTATGAGTAATAATATTCATGTTACTAAAAGAAATCCATGGTAATGAGCACAGCTGAAATTGGATTCACATGATCAGAATTCTCTACAGAAACTTAGATAGCATTGCTGAGTTTCAGAAAAAGAAATCATAGGGCCACAGTTGGAAGTCCAATTCTCCTTGGCTACCAAGAATTAATAACATAGGTTAAATTAAATTTTAGACTTTTTATTTTAGTGACTAGAAAAATAAGGAATTAAAGATCTAACTTGTTAATCTGGTTGTTGAAGAGGAGGAGGATGTATGCCACAGGTATTTTATGCAGTTTTTCACACAAAGGACTTCTTAGTTACTTTGGAAGACTAAATACTATAATAGGAATGTGGTGGATCTTGATTTAGGAAAATCCTTTATTATTTTAACTAAAGCCATTTCAGAATTTGCTGCTTAGAAATTTAGACCAGTTAAATATTCTGCCATTAAAAACCCATAAACCTTGATTTCGTGCCGTTTAGCATCTGAACTGAACATAACTTTCCATACTGGTTTTTCCTGCTCCCTGTGTGGGGGCAGCTGTGTGTGTGCTGTGTAGTCCCAAAGCCAACGGCCAGAGCAGGACAGCTGCCCCTTCCTGCAGGAGTGTTCTGCTGCCTGCAAGGGAATTTTCCTCTCAGTGCCAGCACTTGTTGAAGGCTTTGGCTTCACTAACACCTCTCCCATGGGGGTGCTCCAGACGCCTCAGTGGGGCCGGAGTGTGCCTGAGGCTCTGGCAGGAGTGGCTGACCTGTGTGTGAGGAAGGTCACTCTGCAGGAAAAGGAACTGCACAGAGAACTTTGGGGATTGTTTTAAAATATATCCGTGTTTGTTTAATATGGCCAGAAGTGCAGATAAGCAATTTCTCCCTTTTGGACTTGTTATCACATTCTGAAGATAGGTATTACAAGGTTGGAGTTTCACTTATGAAAATAAGCTTGGCTTTGTATGCTGTGTAATTTTATTGCTTAGTTGAGTTGCTAAATGCAGAACTTAGTTTTATTTATTGATCTGTGTGTAAGCAGTTTAATTAAAAACCATATGGAGTCCTGTAAAAGAATGGCAAAAGTACAATGCTATCCCTTTATACTGTAGTTTTCCGAGGAGTCTATAGCCTGAATATCACCTAGGTAAGCTGGAATTTTCTGTTACTGCTTGTTTTTGAACTTAATGTACTTCTCAGAGTCTTTTCCCAAAGGCTCATTCATGTAAGACTGTAGTCTGTTGTGGGTCAGGAGAGACTGAAGAATTCAGGGATGTATTACCAATGTACTTCATCATGTAATGATACATCCATCCATGATTAGAGGATTGTTAATTGAGCATCATCCAAGCTCTTGTCTATTTTGCTTGTACTTTTATCACTTCAAAATGCTTTTCCCACCATTTCTGAACTGCAACTCATAGAGATCCGCTTTTATCCTGTAACTTGCAATCTTCCATAAAGTATTGAAAGTTCTACTAGTTCTCATCTCTGAAAGAGCCCATTTTGTAATTCACACTTGAGATACCAGTAGAAGGAATGCAATTCCGTGATGTTGAAGATGTGTGCTGTACTTTGCAGTCATGTGCCAGGCTCTCATAACATCTGCTTTTTTCATGTTGGAAATACCTACACAATTTACACAGAACATAAATTAGCTATTCTGTGTTTATTTTTTGTCTCTCTAGTGATATCCCACCCTCTGGAGAACCAGTAAGCAAAAGCAGTCGCTCGAGAGTGACCACTCGCTTCCCCAAACTGTCCCGCAGCCACCCACGGGAGCCGCGGAGCCTGGAGCCTCAGAGCGGTGATCTCTGACCCTTCTTGGGTGTCCCTGTGGGCAGCACGTACTTTCAGTTCTTCTGTCATTCCTTCCTAGCCTGTATTTGTAATTGAAGCTCCTGAAGAGACTACAGCTGCATCAACTTAAATCCTGAAAAGAGACATTCATTACCAAGGGTCACATCCTGATTAACTACTTTGGAAGGCAGTAATCACTTTCTCAAAAGAATACGAGGGCTCTTCACGAGAGCTCAGCAAACTGATCGGCATTTCCTTTGTTTTGTAAAGCTGCACTGCACAAATTCTCCTTTGTTCCTCTGAAGTCCTTCTGTCACAATGAATTCCTTGTTTTTATTTTGTTGTCCCTTTTTCCATGTACAGTTTTCTGTTCCAGAGAGACATGGGCTTCATGTCAAGACAATTTTTTTTTCCTTAGAAGAACCTTTATGATTATCACTACTTAATACTTCAGAAGGATGTGCTTAAAAGAACCTCACTAATTTATTACCTTTTGTAAATAGAAAGACTGGGGTGTTTTGGTTTTTTTATTGTAAACCTCTGACACACAAAGGTTTTTAAAAAACTTGACAATGTAGATGACAAGAAAAACATTACAGGTGGAAAAATAGCTTTTGTACATTTCTAGTTAGATATTCTCAATAGCATTCATTTGTGGGAAGTAATTCTTTAAAATCAGAGAATGTAATAATTTTTTAGTGAAATTTCAGTCTTGCTGTAAGGCAGGTGCAATAGTATTCATTTCTGCAAACCACCACAAGGATACACAAAATTTCCATGGTACAAAACAGTGCATTTAAGTCCTGGATTATATTTTGTTATTAATTTGTTGCTTATGTTGCAGAAGAGTCCATCATTAACAGGGCAGGGTGGAATTCTTAATCTGATTTTGTAAACCCCTTCACATGGTGATACTTAAAAATTGCCTGTAATGAAAGTGCCTGTTACCCATCACCTCTTATTGAAAAGTAATTTGTAATGCTACCACTGTAAGAGTAACGAAAAAATTGACAAGAATTATTACAAGTGATGGAAGTCCTGACATGGATTAACTGGAATCCAGTTCAGTATCCATTAGCTGCACTGCCGTAGGCAGTTAATTATGTTTTAGCTATCTTCTTCTCTTCATTAAGTTTAAGCAGTGTATGTTCAAATTTTTTATCAGTTGTGTTCTGGTTTTCCTTTATGTAAGAACATCTTTCCTCTCAGAAGTTTTTTTGGATAACATTACTTAAATTGATGTATCTTGTCATTTTATTACCCATTCATTATATTAAATTTTCACATCTTATATTATTCTCCAGGAAAAAAACAAGCTGATGATTAATAACAGACTTGGTACCTCAGTGCTTTACTGAAGTTCCAGCAAACTGGAACTTGTGTTCTGCAATCCTGGGAGCAGAGAGTGTTGTTCAGGCAGGTCAGTGGTGCAGATTTTCAGTGGCAGCTCTCTGGTGAGGAGGGTTTGTTACCCACAGTGAGCGGCATCGGTGCTGCCTGAGCGTGAGCCCCACGTGCTGGATTCCCACTGCTGAAACAGGAGCCTTCAGACTGCACTCACAGCAAAGTGAGGCAGAGAGGAGTGGGATTCACTCTCCAGGTCAGAAATTTCAGAAGGTGAAACACCACAAAGTAAAATCATGTCACAGAAATGAAACAGTATTTCTCATACAGTAAGAGATCTCAGTTACCACACAGACAAACAGAAAAGCCCAAAGGCCAGCTTGGGAGCTCTGCTGTGTGTTCATTAACAGATTAATTACTCTTGGTGTTTTGTGTTAGTTACAGTGAGACACTTACTTAAGAAAGGAAAGTGAGTAGATTGGCAGTTCAGTAGCTTCTCCAAACTCTTCAGCCTGATGCAGTGCTGATGGTTTCATTTATCTTTGTTGGAAAGAAAAGTAGCTGTTACGATGGTCCCACTTTGAAACAATTTTAACTCATTTTTCAGAAAGTGGAGACTTGGTTAGTAGAAATATGGCACATGTACTAACACTGAATTGCGAGTAAATTTGAAAGAAAACACTGTGTGGAAACCTTTGTGATGTATCTGCTACATGAAGCCGTATTCATTTTCAAGAAATAATTCACAGATTCAAGTACTTCTTATTCAGCAAGCTGCAAATGGTAAGAAATTTCATTTATTGCAGACTGAATTTCTTTTTAGTTGTTTAAATGGAATTTTTTGTATCTTCATTTGGCTCTTAAAATTATTTCATTCCTGATTATGTTGCTTCTTGTAATTTTTAATGTATGTATGTAGATCACATAAAAATACTAAACTTGTTTACGGTGTACAAATTGCTCTTTGTTAACTTTAGCTGAACTGTGTATCAGCTGCTAAGATTACAGTCTGCAAACAATGTTCACTTGGTGATACAAGATACCATAATGGGTGCATTACTAACCCATTTGAAAGCTCAGCTGTGGTTTCTCTAAAACCCCAGGCAATAATCAAATGAAAGCCTTTCTTCACAAGGTGGCATTCCTGCTTTATACCCCTGGTAATGTAGAAGACTGCACAGGTACTTGCATGAGTGCAAGTAGGTGCCTACTGACAGAAATGCCCAGATTTTTACCACCTCAAAACATTCTGAAAGGCCCTGTCTTGGAATCCTGTGTATCTGTTACAGATCCCACTTCTTCTGTTCATTCACCAGAAGCAGGAAAGCCTCTGGAAGAAGTTTGGTCAAGAATCCCAAGTAGTTCTGTTGTTCACCTGAAATACCTGTAAGTGTAACAGTGATCCTGCCAGTGGGATGATTTTATCAGTTTATCCTGTTCACCCAGTTCCATGCAGTTCCAATTTCTCTACAGCTCTAAACTTCCTTTGGCTGACTCACAGCTCTTCAACCCCCGGCTGTGCTCAGTGGGCGGCTCACAATGAGCTGCTGGGTTCATTACTAATGAATTATTAATTAATTCATTACTGACCATTCCTGCTGGCACCAGTGGCCAGTGTAATCCCAGGACAGAGGACTCTGCACAGGCTGGGCCCTGGAGCTGCTCCTGGGAGCCCTGGGCTGTGGGCTGCCAGAGCCAGCCTAGAGCAGTTTGTGGTCTTGTTGGCATTTCAGTCCTGCTTTGTCTTTAGATCCAGGGCTTCTCCTCTGGATCCTTCAGTGACTGAAATAAACTGTAAAAAAGTGGCACAACTTTTACTGCAGTGCTCTTGTCCAGGCACCTCCACCATGAGCCCTTCCCTAAGAAACACAGAGCAGGCAGAGCTCTTCCAGCTTTTGCAGATGTGTCCATCAGTATTCACAGATTGACTGTGATTTTTCAGAATCTTTATTTAGAGATTATCTCATTCATTATAGACAATGCAATGTGTCGACTTGGCTTTTGCAAATTAAATCAAAATTCTCAATAGTAATAATAATAATAATAATAAATCTGCAAGGTTTATGTGAGGCAGGATATTGACATAGTTATAAAGGCTTAAATTGATATGTCTATTAAGTCACATATTCTTAGGAAGATAATTTCAAAGCCAGTCTTTTTAATGGAATATATTGTTGATGTGCTGGTTGTAATCAAATTATATTACCTTACAGAATCTACTGCAAGTCATAAACCATCCTGATTGAATTCATACAAGCATTTAGAGAAAGAACAGAATGGTATCAAAGATTACTGGCTCAAAATTGTGACCTATTGCTAAGGTGTTGGTAACAGTCATGTTTTATTGTACAGAACAATATCTACATGGTAGCTGTCAAACTAATTAATACAAACCCACTAACAAATGGAGTTGACTGACTCAGAGCAAGGTAACAATAAGTGGGACTTGGTGAACCCCCAGTGAAGTAATGATGTTTCTGCCAGGACATATTAATGTTTAAGAACCTGGTATTTTGTTACCAGAATCAGTAATTGGTGCTTTCTGATATTGATGTCATTATTTTTCCTTCAAAGAATGCAGGGATCTCAGTTTCTAGAAGTTTCAAAGGTTCAAATCTCACAAAAGTTCAAACCCACCACCCCAAAACATTTTTCATCTAATGTCTTGGAATTCTGAGAACAGATAATATCTACCTGTGATAGAAATACAGTTATCTGCTTGAAATTACCATGAGAAACCTGTGGAACAGCTGTTTAAAAGAAAAAAACCCAACCTTTTTGACCAAATCCTGCTGCTATATGCCCTTGTAAATCTTGGAACCAGCCCTGGGCTCTTCCAGCTGGAACTCCAGGATATATGAAAATAAACCTGTTCCACATGAAAAATCATTCTTCTCCTTGGAAACAACAGTAATGCTTTTGTATTGGATCTTGAGTCACTTCTGGAAAAGTGATTAAACAATTCAAGAAAGTAAAGGATTTCTCCTTCATTTTCTGTAGGTTTGGGTATTTCAGTCAGCACCCTGCATCACATGGAATATTAACTCAATTATTGGTTTAGTTTCATAGCATTCTGTATTCAAAGAAACATTTTACTCTAGGAAAATATCTATATGAAATACAAAATATATTTAAAATATCAATTAACCTGCTTCGTGTTTCACATTGAATGGAAGATAAACCACTTGTTCTGCAGTGGTGTGACACTGTATATTTCATTTATTTCTCACAATACACTTAACTGTGCTTTTATGATCCAGTTGTAGAGAACTTAGATTATTTATAAATTCCTTCTACAAAAATAATGAGAGTATACTTCTAATCAATATTAATGGCTTAGTTTTTCATTCATAATGGCATGAATTTATTCTAGACAACAGCACTGAAATGTTTAGAAAGGAATGACTTTTCCAGATTTACAAAATGCTGCAAATAACTGGACTTTAAAAACAAATACTGGTTTTTATTGCATCAAAACAGAATTTATTGCACTTCCCTGTAGGGGAATCAGTTCCTTTAACAAGATTTCAGAAATTATCTCCATGCCATGACAGTGGGTAAACTGTGATAAGTGGTTTTTTGAGTATTAATCATTTAAGACACTAAACATTGTAAAAGTGTAAGTGTGGTTGAAAATACAGTTCTGAAAGGCTGTGCTTTCCTGCTTAGTTAACACTGAGATAAAGAACTCGGTGTCTTGGATGTGGGACCAAACCTGTTGGCAACTGAAGAAGCTGAATTTCCCTTTTGACTTAGGGGAGGGATTTTTTTTGTTGTTGTTACAGTTAAACTGTAGAAAAGATATTATTAATTCAGCATATATATGTACAGTATTAACATAAGTATTAATAAACTGTAATATTATTTTAACTTGCTATGCTAATGTTTACATAATAGAATTTTTAAGCAAATGTATATATATAAAATTTTCTAAATATGTTCTTTTTTTTTAATATCCTGTGGTAATTTTATTGTAACCGGGTTAAAACATGCTACTTTACCAAGAAGAAAATAAAAAATAACATCTTTTCTTTGAAGTAGAGCGTTTATACATCCTCTTTGTCCTATTCAGCTGTTCTGTAATTTTCTTTGATTCATGTTCATTTTTTCAATGTGTTTTAGAATGATGGATGTACAAAACAGACTTTGTTAAAATCTCATTTCTTCACATGAGAAGTAGAATTTTTTGAAAGCCATCTTGAACATTTCACTTTATAATCATGTTAGATAAAGCACTCAAACAGGAGTTTTGCTTTTTTTGTGATATGATACAGTTGGCTGTTCATACCCAGTTCACAACTGTGTCATAACTGGCACTTTCAGATCCAGTTCAGAACTGGATCCTTCCATCTCATGTGAAAAAGGAAGTTTTAAAAAGGAAGCTTTATATGCATTTCATCACTTTCCACCAGACAAAGCTGTAGTTTAACAAAAATAAAGTGTTGGTAGATTCCTTATACTCACAGAATAACTTGCTGGTTAATTCAATTAAAATTCTTCAAGCCACTACCATTATAAAGCAATCTAATTAGTTGAACTGTTCATGTTAAAAAAAGACAGACACTTTTTGTAAAATTCACAGTGATGTTTATCTCCATCTTTTAAAACCTGTGGCAGGTTAGGTGTTTTTACAGGAGTCAGCTGACAAAACTTTTCTTTTAATTAGTCTTGGCAGTCCTCAGGATTTTGGTTTTACTCTTCATATCTCAGTTACTTCAGATCACAAAGCAAAATTATGCTTATAAACTTTAAATTAATAGTTTCAAAGTAGTTTTATTTTTCTTTTCTGTCTGCTTGAGGTTCTAGAGCACGAACAGCCCCAGGCAGTTGATGGGGACTGTACTGGCTCGAGCTCTCCCTGCGCCAGGGTAGAGTTCCAGCCCTGCAGAAGCAGTGTCTGGTCCCAGGGGGGTTTCCTGCCCACTGGAGCTTTGCTCGCTGCCCGCCAGCGCTGAGCCTTGGAACTGCAGGGAAGGGTAAAATCTCATCGTTGGGGGAAAGAAGCCGGATTCCCAACCCGGGGCTGCAGAGGGCTGGCAAGAACAGGCTTGATGCTGTAACCCCTTGTGTGCTGTCTCCCCCTGCCGTGTCCAGCTGCTGGGATGCTGCTGCTTAGGTCCCATTTCTTAAAATCTTGGGAAGAACAAGATCATTTAAAGGCACTTCTGGTATTTCTGGGCATCCAGGCAAAGCTTCAGGTTGCATTTGGGAAATTGTAGCAGCTTGGCATTTCTATGTGGGCCTACAGAGTTTAAAGTTTTTCTTTTCAGGAAAGAACCTGCAGGGGATTTACTGCCTTTTTAAAAAAATGTTTTTAATTTCCCTAGAAATTTTAAGGAAATAAGCAAAAAGCTTTGTACAAACGATCTGTCAGAAGAAAGAGCAAAGATATTTTTAAGATAATGTTTAGAATAAGATTTTTGCTACTGCACTTCAGTCTTTCTGAATGACCTTTTAAGTATTGTGAGTGAACTTAGTGTATTCCCAAAATTAAAATAGATAGCTGACATTTTGATATATTGCAAGTCGTGCTTGATTTTGTTCTAGAAGATCGTCGTGCAGATTGTGTGTGTGTGTGTCATGCCTATTTTCTGAATTACTCTTGCCATTTTTTGACCTGCACTGGGACAGCAGGTTTTTATTATGTGAGATTTCTAAGAACTGTGGTGATAACTTTATTTTTACTTCCAATTTAACAACATCCACGCCATTCCCTACATTTCTTAATTTCCCAGTATTTTAAAGATGCTCAGCAAGTACATTTACCTTATCCCATACACTGCATTTGTCATTTCTAAGTGTCTTTATTTTTAATGTCACCTTCTAGCCTTACTCATATGCAGCCTGTAATTGTTTCAGTCATGTGGGCCCCTTCATTAACAGATGTCCTGCCTTCAGAGCTTTGTGCTGAGCAAACTGTTGTGCTCTGGGTGAGTCTCTGCACTTGCACTTCATTAAAATCACCAAGCCTGTGGCACCTTGGCCTTGGTCTTTCTGTGGGAAGCTCTTTGTATGCTTGGAGAGTCACTCTTTACACCTGCCTGTGATATTTTTGGTCTCTGTTGGATCACTAAGATCTGCCCTTCCCCAGTTTTCTAGAGTTCTCATGTCTGACATGTGTGACACCCTTGCATAGTGCTTCAGGTGTGATTTTAACTACTCCATTGTCCTGTTGAGAATATGTTCATGATTAATTTCATTCCTGGTGCTGCATGTTGTTCAGAGACAGCCGAGGTACATCAAGGGTTTGTTTTACTCAGGGTGAGTTCTCCGCCATCGACTCTTCCTGGGCTGGATCCCTGTATGGGCCATTCACTTCAGAGTTGGACTTGATGATCCTGGTGGGCTCCTTCCAACTCAGAATATTCTCTGATTCTGTGGAACTTTGCATGACAAAAGCCTGTTGTTAATGACTCCAATAAACATCTGCCAGAGCTGTCAAAAACAAGGCCTTTCTTTGGGAATTACTGTTATTACAAAATGGATTTCATATTGCTATTACATAGCTTCAATCCGTGAAAAATATTTACAGGTTAAGTGAATATAGCAAGAAAGGATTTAATCAGGTTAATACTAATTTTAAATGCCTAATTTTTGTAAGTATTTTGCTTTTTCTTCCTTTTCTTCCCTATTTTTTCAAGTGCTAATTCATCCATGAAGGAAGACACTTCAACGTGCCAATTACACTGACAGTTTCTACATTTCAGTTTCTAGTTGGAAATAAAATTATGTTTACTAACATTCCCAATTTTATATAGAATCATTGAATCATTCAGGTTGGAAAACACCTCTAAGATCATCAAATCCAACTGTTCTCCCAGCATTGCCAAGTCCCTCATTACCCCATGTCCCCAGATGCCATTTGCATACAACTTTTAAATCCCCCCAGGATGGTAACTCTGCCCCTTTCCTGGGCAGCTGTGCCACAGCTTGACAACCTTTTTGGTGAAGCAGTTATTCCCAATATCCAATCTAAATCTTCCTTGGAACAGCTTGAGGCCATTTCCCCTCCTGTTATTTGGGAGACAGACCCTGCTTGGCTGCACCTTCCTTCCAGAGAGTTGTAGAGTGAGAAGATCCCTCCTGAGCCTCCTTTTCTGCAGCTCCCTCAGCTGCTCCTGGTGCTCCAGCTCCTCCCAGTTCTGTTCCTTTCTCTGGACGTGATCCAGCACCTCCACATCCAGTTCCTGTTGTGAGGGGCTCAGAACTGGACACAGGACTTGAGGTGTGGCCTTAGCAGTGCCCAGGACAGGGGGACACTCACTGCCCTGGTCACTGCTGGCCATGCTGTTCCTAAGAAAGTTTTCAGGTGCCTTCCAAAGAGAGAAGATAGGTTTATAGAGAAGTAGAAAATCAAATGTAATTTAATATACTTAAGTAACATTCTAGCTGCAAATCAAAGCAGGTAACACCTCAGACATCTGTCATTGGAAATGTATCTTGCTTCCACTGATGTACACAAGCAAGTGTATTTTTTAACTGTAAGACTAAATAAAAAATAATGTCTTTTGTATTTGAGCTGCTGAGCACTCTGAAGGATCTGCTTTTCAGATCTGAGCTTTAGATACACACTAATACTTTGTAGCATACAATTTAGCTACTTGCTCAGCTTTATCTAGAAGCAGCTCAAATTCTCAGTGGGCTTTTGTTTAACACAGTAATGGAACACACAGTTCTTTGTGCACTCAAAGTGATACGTATGGCTTCAAGCAGTTAAAAAACATGAGAGGCATTTTTGCAGTGGTACTTTAATTTCAAACAATGCATTAGATATAATTGTCATTTTTGGAAACCATCTGGTTGATGTTTTTAAAAGGTGAAAAAAAGAGTGTGAATTGGCAGATAAGGTACATCAGTACCTCTGAGCAGTTGTACTGTATTGGAAAATACAGGGAAATTGGATAATAGAAAAAGGGAAAATAAGATAAAGCACATATTCTGACCCATCAAGAAACAACAGAAAAAGTGAGGAATTCACTGTAGGAATACATTAAAAAAATGTTTAAAATTGTACTACATCAAACTGCCACCATATGTTCCGTAATGAGATAAAACAAAATGGGTAATGGATCTGTTACCGAGTCTGTCAAGCCATAGGACCCTTTGGATATGTCAGTAATTAACAAATAACATCTGCTGTCAACTGCTGTACTTAATCAGCACGGGCAGGGTTCTCCTCCCTGCGTGACAGAGGGTACACTATGACAGTCTGCTTCTCCTTAGGGATTGAAAACGTCTTTGACCACACTGCTGTATGCAGAGCCCCTGCTGAGATGTAATTAATGGGAAATGTGGACGCACAGAACAGCAGAACACAGCTAGACTGGCACTACCAGCGTGGACTGAGAGCTCTGACTACCTTTGATAATGTTTCTGTCAGATAATTCCTGACGGCTGTAATGCCCTACTGTGTTTACAGATTGCACCCTCAGAGTGGCTGAGCAGCCTTTTCAGATATGCAGAGACACTAATGATAACCCAGTACCTCGTTTAAAGATGCAGAACAGGTATGTTCTTGTTTTGCTGATAACACATGAAAATGTGTTAATTGACTCAGTTACAGAGAAACTGTCAAATGCAATGCACCAATGCATCCTGAGAACTACCACCAATATATGGGAAATTAAAAAACCCTAAGAAGTAAAGATCCTGAAGGTCTCAAAAGAACTGAGTTTCAAAACTTCTCTGAGTTGCACCAGTAATGGAAGTCCACAGGAGTTGATCTATTTATCCTACCCATTTCTGAATCCATTCTGTCCTGAGAATTCACAAGGTTCCTCCACACCAGAGGAATATTGGATGCACTGAAGTAGCTCTGTGCCCTTTAAGTGCAGCTGGTACAGAGAAATGGGGATTTGCAAAGCAAAGAGCTGACCTTTCATACATATCCACATGTTCAAGAATGGATTTAAATACAAATCTTAGAAATCTTGTGCCAGAACAACAATTCAAAATAATGAGATTTTCCTTTAATCTTCATCAGAGTTCATTAGACAGATAATATATGATTCATTACATAGATAATGAATATCTTATTAGCTAAGATAACACTCACAATTATGTAATAGAAAGTACTTAAGTGGGTAAGTAATTTTTGTAAATTTAAGTAAATTTGTTTAATCATGATTGGTTCCTGATGCAGATGTTACTGTGGTGATGTAATAGGAGTTTTAAGTATCCTCTCTGCTCTGATCAGACTGGTCTGGGTTGCACAGAATAATTCAGTTTTTGTGATTATCCCTTTGCTCTCCCATGAACTGTGATAACAAAATACCAACTTTAAGCAATAACTGCTTTAACTAAGACAATACAGTACCAAGACAATCATGGGGCTGGACAGAGTGCACAGGCCCATTCTGAGGAGCAGTGTTCCCTCGTCCCTGACTGCTCTGCTTTGCCAGCACAGGCAGTTATCTCCCTTCTCTGTCCCATTCGGGTGGGTGAGCAAACACACAGTCAAAACACCTCTTTGTTCCTAACCCACCACTGAGAGTAAGTTAAGGCTGAGAATCCTCACTCCACTTTGTCTTTGCATATCGACTGCTCTGATACCATTTAAACAGAGACCCCTTACAATTTGCACTCTGGTTGCTCAAAGAGAAGGCATCTAAAATGTGAAAATATCGTCTGACCTGACAATGTAGTTCTATTTAAGAAACAGAAAGTGTGCTGGATAATATATGCAGACGCCTCTGTCATGAAGCCTCATGGGGTTTCACACCCAATTATCTGTGACCACCTCTGGTTACCATAGCAATTCTCTCTTAATTAGAAATTCACCCTCTGCTCATGGCCTATCTGTGCTAAAGCATGAAATTCTACTACACACTTGGGCATTTTATTTATTTGTTTATATATTGACTGTAATTTCGTGTGTCAAATGATGTCTATATCCAGTAGTACTCTGGATTTTTGACTCAAACATTGATTAGAATTGTAATTCTTCAATGTGTCTTTAACCCACTTTCAGTCTGTGTCTAAGGGGCAGGCCACCAGGAGAGAGGGCACTGATGTTGGAGGTGTAAATACATGAAATAATTTGGTCAGTTAGGTGGAAGCAGCTCTCTGACTGCTGCTCAAGAAGGACTCTGTGAAACTTTCCACCTGCATTCAGGCTCAAGCTGGTTTTATAACATTTTCAAAAGGAAGGGGTCTCTGCCCACATAGAAGTAATTGCTAATGTGTGAAGTTGGCTATATTTGTGTCCATAAAGTGGACAAAAATCAACCCAGGGTGTTTTCGTGACAGATGTAAAAAAACTATTCCCGCTCTGAGAAAAATAAGATGAGGGGAATAAGGATAATTTACATGCAGTGTAAGAAGGCAATTCTAAAAGCTGGGCATCATACCAGTGCTCAGGACACAAGCTCAAAAGTAAAGGGTATGATCCTAAACACTCCTTCCTGTAATCCTGGGGAGAGCAGAGACTCATCATTCTTGGAGTCCAGACCAAAACCGTAGTACCAAAAATCTCTGTGGTTTCTGATGTCAGTACAGAACCTCAAAGTACAAACACCTCTTTATAAGATAAATCAAATCCCCAAATAAAATGCACAGTTCTTTCAAGAGAAAAGGACAGGAATAGAACATGATTCAGAAATGTACTCAAACCAATTTAAGAACTTCCTAAGCAGAATAGAATAGAAAAGTCAAAGTAAAAGAAAAACCAGAATGATCTCTTGCATTGCAAGGTCCAGATGGATTGGTTTTGAATGTTTGATCCACTTGTTGCAACATCCAAGGACTACAGGTTTTAGTCTTTAATCTGGAGTTGTAGGCCTGCAAGAGGTTTAGGACTGTACTTTGATATGAGAGGACTGAGAGAAAGAACATGAAACACAGTTTAAAACAGAAGGTTACCCCATCTGCTGCCTTTCACGAAGATCTCTGTTGCAGGCCCTGACATACAACGAGAGAGGCTTTAACATTCATCAGCCAGGTTGGAGGGCAGTGCCACGTGGAGAAATTGTCACTGACTGTGTGCCATGAAGCTCATACAAATTCTGGTAGATGTTACTAGTATGTATCATGCCGAAGAACACAAGCAGAAGCAGTCTTGCCTTCTGCCATGTATTGCACCATGTCTCCAGATTCTCGTGTAATAGAGTTTTGTGGTTACTGCTCAGAACTGCCACTGTCACATATGAGCAGGACCAGACAAAAAGCAGCAGAAGAAATCCAAACCAATTTCAGCTTTGTGGTCATGATGTGGAGGTTAGGAGATGTCAGCCAGGTGACAGCTGAACTCTGTCAACTCTTATTTTTTTATTAAGTGCTTCTCCCAGCTTAGCCTAACACTGGATTCAGAACTAAAATGCAGTTGTTATTTTTTTCTAAGCATGCCTGGCATAGAAAGAAATGGTGTTTTTAATTTAATCTGTCTGAAAACATTCTTTAAATGAATAATAAATAGTTCTTAAGAAGTACAAGTAAATTGGGCAGTCGGCATGTATCTTTAATTACAATTTGAGCCTTAATAATTATTCTTGAGTTAGCTGTACAGCATTATTACTATAAGCAAACCTGCCTATTTTAAAATCTAATGTCACAGTGCAATTGATTAAGGTAAAATGAGATTATCCAGCAGTAAAAGCTTCAGTGACTGCTCAGGAGAGCAGTCAGCATGCATACACATACGTTTGCCAACATTCTCAGTATAAACTAAATGACTCGTTATATGGTATCTGTGTTGTGCCTGGATTCTGATTTTCTATGAGTCATCCCTTGATTTACTGAAATAGAATAAGATGAGTAAGAGAGTCAAATTATAGGGAAAAAAGTCTGCAAGCTGCGTAAGGTCCAACAGTTACAGAGAAGGATTATTCAACTTCTCTGCGCTCTTTATTGGCTCTGAATTTCACATCAGAATCCTCCTGCCATTGGGTATCTTCTGCAGGGAGGAGTTTTATAAAAACCTCATGAAGAACCAAGGCCAATTTTTATTAGTGCATAGACAAAACCAGTTTTCTTTCTGGTTAACATTTTCTGTTGAATTTAGATTAATCTGTAACTGCAAAATTGCATCACATGTAACGCTGTAAAGGCACATAGCATGTCTATGTCATGAAGGGGATAAAAGCAGTCTTCTATTACTTTACTTGGGATTGGATTTTGCATTATGAGTTATCATCTTATTTTACATATTGCTAAACAGAATGTAATGCTCCTTTTACATGTAACTGAGCTGGAATGTGAGGGAATTTTAAACATTTGTATAATGAAAAGAGGAGGGAGCACATCTGACATATTTAGATTTTTAGGTGGTCTTCACTGTATAGCATCCTACAATTATCATACAGATGTTTGTCACTCAGAGAGGTAAAAAGCCTGTGCAATATATTTGACTATGGCTGCCATCAGGAACAATTTGAAAAATCTGTAATTGCAGCATTAAGAAAATGAAATAGCAACAGTGTCCTGCAGAGAAGTGTCACATCTGAGAATCCTCTGGCTGTGCAAGGGGAGACCACATACTGATACAGTTCTACAAAGTATAAAACTATACTACAGGGATATATTCGTAAGGCTGAAGCTTTTCCTCAAGACTCATTCTTTTAAAATTATTTAGAGTAAAAGGACACTAAAGGAGTTATCTGCTCAATATCAGAACTAATGGATAAATGGTAATGCTAAAGTTGTAGTTTTATAGCATTTAATTCAAGATAAGGTACTGTGAAAAGTATTTTTTAAAAAATAACAGTTAACAATTCACCTTGGCTTTGATTTGTAAAATCTTTGTCTATTTGTGTTTCAAGTGTTGATTGTTATGTAACTGTTCCCATGGCCCATGGAAATCAGGTTCAGTCTGAGGTTAAATGGTGCCTTGTCAAAGCAGGGCTGTGACCCAGGACAAAGGACTCGTACGACTCCGTTTGTTTTCCTGCTCTGGAAATCTTTTCCTGTGCGTACACGGATGCGTAGGAAGAGGAGAGCAGATGTGAGGGAAAGGTCAGGGATGCTGTGAAGTCTGTGAGGCTTCCCTTTCACTTTCCATGTGATTCAGATGCCTCCTTAGTGCAGATACATGAAAACATTCCTCAGTGAACATTAGTGTTGTTTATTTTTAGCAAAGTATAAGCCAGGAAAGAAAGGAAGGTACAGACCAGGTGGCACACACAGATCAAATGGCATCCAAATCCACTGTCGACCCACTGGCAGTGTAATATTCAACTAACAAGAAGATTCCCTCACAGTTAGACATATTTTCTATATCCATATCGAAGAACTGAGTATCTGAAACTGCTAGACTGAAACAATTTGTGTGCCTGTGTGAGTATGTGGTTTTAGTAAATCCAAATTACAAAGTTTGCCAGCACACTGGAGAACAGAGAATTGCTTCTTTGTGGCTGCACATCTTTTGTTAGATTGTAGTGTAGAAAAGGGTTATGAGTTTGACATTATAACAAAGGATAATCCTATGAACAGTTCAAGTTATTATGTTCTACTAACTATAAACAAGGGATAAATTGTGATCATTTTCCCATTAGAGGTGAAGCTGTAGTGGAGTACATGGTATTTTAAAATCAATGCCACCATAGATTAACTGTACCTTCTATTGAGAGACATTGAGAAGGATGTACTTGGTTTCTCCAGATGTGCCACATTCTGATGACAAACACCCAGGAAACTCAATCCATGGGCTGAGCCTACAGCTCCTCCCCACAGGTAAAGGAAACCAGCCAGAGCTGCTTTGTCTAAAGGTGACTCTTTGGCTGCTGTGACTCTTGATCTCCAAGTTCTCTTTATTTGTTATCTTCCTTCTGCCTGTAGGTTAGAGCCTTACAAGGACACCCAATTAAAGGAACTGGTTTATTCTGATGTTCAAAATGTTTCCCAGAGTCAAAGTTTATTTTCCTATTTCCATGTCTGGCAAACATGGGTGCCAACTGATCATTCTGGAACTGGATACTGTCTAATGCTTTTCTCCCTCTGGTGTCAGGTTTGTATGCCCTGTACTCACATTTTCCTCTGTTTCAGACTGGTGTTACACTGCTTGGAAAGCAATTTGTCTGGGCTGCTGGCTGGCTGAGCAGTGCATGTGGTGTGTGCTTGCTGGCTGGCAGCTGGCAGTTCATCTCAAGGATACCTGTTCTGCAAGGAACATGGGAAAGGTTGTTGTTACTGTATCCTTTGAAAGGAAGGCTGGTATCAGATGTTTGCAGCGCTCTCTCTTTGTGCAAGGACTCAAAAATGGGCTCACTCCTGCACAGTGAGGAGGAGAGACACTGCCATGGACTAGAGCTGCACATAGGCAGCTGGGCAGACACTGTTTAGGAAGGAAGAGGGAAAGGATAAGGGTGGGTAAGTCATGGAAAGATGACATAGATCTCAAAGTTCGTAAAATAAATAATGCCAACCCCATCCCTTCATTACGAATTTGTTGATTATGAATTTGTATGACAATTTTCCTTCTTACTCTCTAAGAAACAAAAAATTTTTATGGATGACGAGAAGTCCAGTTTTGAACAAACGTGTTCTGAAACACAAGTGAGAGTAAGCTTGAACAATCCAGGACCATTTAACTGGAAATGGTTAAGTGGGGAAGAGCCACACTTGTTGCTCAGGTGATGTTCTCTTGTTTGCAGATCAGAGGTCTCATTACAGTCAATTAGTAGAAGGATGGAAATGAAAACAAACAACTTCTGCTGTTCTGTTTCGTAACAAGGTTGTGCCTGAGAAAAAAGGCATTGACTTCCAGTGGTGAAATCTGTGCAAATATATTTCTCCTTCATTAGGCCATTTGTGGAAAGGAATTTCAAGGCCTTTCCAAGGAGTTTTTAAGAATCAGCTCATGCTCTGTGGCTAAGCACACCTCACTTTGAGTGGTTACATGCACCCTGCATTGCCTGGCAGCAGACATGAATGGCATGAAAAAAAGTAATTCAGGGAGCAAAGTTGTTTATTCAGCAGTCATACAATTCCAGCGTGGAAGCCACTGGCATAAAAAATGAAAGCAATTTATGTATGTACATAAAGAATATAGTGTGAAATTCCCATTTGTAAAGTGGTATAATGTACTACAGAGGCTTTTTAGTGTGAAAGAAAGGCATCAGGAGCAATTCTGAAACATATAAAGCTGACTGATTGTCTATAATGCTCCCCCAAAAAGAGCCATGTGAGAAAACAAGGCATCAATAAAGGGTATTGTAAAATATATTAAAGCAGCATATGAACAGAAAACCTGGTGTGTATTTAGTCCAGTATTTACAGAAGGACTTAAGCTCCAGAATTATATTTAAGCAGTAAAACTTTGGGACTTCATCGTTTCCCACTATTCTTAAAGAAGTAATGAGACACATTAAACCCCTTCCAAAAACTTATTCAGGCAGTGAATTCAGATATTATTCAGACAGGGAGTTGTACTCGAAAGCATTTGTAAGCAATTGCTCGCTGGGTGAAGCAAACAGACTTTCATTCAGCGTGAGAAATGGAAGGATGCTTTCCCTCAAGAACCACATAAAGATAAAATCAGGAAGTGCCACCTACCTTTCATCTATTTTTTGTATTCCCCAGGTCACCTTATTAACACAAATAACACCGGACTAGCTCTTGCTGGAGATTTATAAAAGTAAGTTTCATTATTTATTTCTCAAGGTGTTGGTGAAAAGCACATATAATGTTCTGCTTGAGATTGCTGCATTTTCATCTTCATATTAAACAAAATGGCCTGTTTATTTTTGAGACAAGTTTTCAGCAGGTAAAATAACTGTATTCGACCACTGTGTAAATTCTGTAAGATTCAAAGTTCTCACAAAAATAAAAGTCCATATTGTAAAAATACAAAATAGATATATACTAGAAATAATTTGGTTTAAAGTGTTTTTAATGTATTATGAAATACAAATCAGATATACATTGCCCAATATGTAAGATTTTGTAACTATATTAAGAACTCTAGCTTCATGCCAATAAAGCCTCCATCTATAATTAATTTTTAGTAAAGCAACATAATCCGTATATTAATATTTTAATATAGTAAATGGTTGAAGAGAAAAAGGAATGAAATATTGGTAGGCAAAGACATGGAGACACTACACTTGCTGGCCAGATCTTAGCTCCCCCTTGGGGTTCTGATTTTGTAGCCCATTAAGCACATTCTTGGTTTTTACTTTTCCTAAAGAACAAGGCACATAAACTTACCCTGAACTTGGAGATAACACTTTTGTGGTTTGTTCCTCTTTAAAACTGTGGAGTCATTTCAGCATGGGCTTATCTGGCTGGTGAAGGAATGGAGCTGTTTTCAGGCAGGAAGAGAGGAGCTCCTGAGTCAGGTTCACCCAGACCCAGGTTAGTGCAGTGCAGTTCCCTCACCCCAAACTGATTTTACATTGTGTGAACATTGGCCACCACTGAAATTTAATCACCTACCAGAGACTAAGCCAAGCCAAGATGTCAGATTTGATGGCTTTTGTACTGTCAAGAAAACTCCTGCAAAGGTCTGGAAGTAGCAGGAGTAGCCAAAGTAGAGGAGCCACATCCCTGCCATTTATATTTGAGTTACAACTTGAGTGACAAACACAGAAAATGCCGTGGCTCAGTGACTGAAAAGTGAGCACTAGGACTGCACAGGACAAGAGGAGCATCTTATACTTATGGCTGGTCTGCATAAAAACTGAGAATTCAATCAGTCTGTTGTGTAAACCAGAAATTGCCTCGAGCAAAAAAAAACTGGAGTAACTTCCACATTAGGGAGCTTAAGCTATAATTCAGCAAAGTTAAAATTCATGTAATCCTATCATCCTTTATAAAACACTGGAATTAATATTGTTTGAGAAAATAAAAAGTTAATCAATATCGCACCTACGAAAATTAATACTGTTCACACAAATAAGATCAGCCAAAGGCAGCATGTACATCTTAATCAGGGAACACAAAAGCAAGAGCTCTGGGGGAACCTGGAGTGGTTGTCAAGGAAACAGCAACAAAACCCCTGGTATATGAATTCTGCTGCTAACAAGCAGTCAAGGTTCATGAAGACAGTACAACTTTTCAAGGGGCAAATTCTGAGAATTAGAATCTCTTCTGAGAATTCCCAGATAACAGAAAATTTTGGAAATGTCACATAATTCAGACATTACTGTGTGATGCAATAAAAAAAAAACCCTGCAGCATTGTAGATAGCCTGAGCCAGTTGCCACACCTTGCACTCAAATTTTGCATTTTTATGAGTGGCTGATTTTCCTGAAACCATCTTCACATCCACATGTAAATAAGCACTGATAAGAATCTGACAGTGACATATTTCCTGTAGGTGTTAAATCTGTGCATGGTACTTGTAAGACAATATTGAGAGCACTGAGTATTGTACTTTCCCAGTTGTAACAGGCTGGTGGGATGAGGTAGTGGTAAAACATTATTAAAATGTATATACTTGCTTGTTTTTTAATTTCATGCACATCTTCACTTTCTGCAGATCAATCTGGGATGTCAGACAACTGCAACACATCAGATGCCCTTGGGTTTTGTTCCAATCAATTATTGGTTTCAGTTGTGAAAAGCAAATTGAGAGTTCATGAACAAAAACTGAATCTTCAAATTATGTGACTGTCCTGGATATCTGCACTGTCCAGGGGTCAGCATTAAAGGATGAACTTTGTAAATTGCCTGGTCTAACAATAAAAAAGAGTATAGTGTCTGTTTTTCTTTTTTCTTCCCCTCCAATTTGCAGCAGGGCAGTATTACAGCAAGGTGACAAATTTAAAGTGTTATTGATTGCAACAGGTTTTTTTCTGTCGTCTTCTTTGACAGGTGTTTTGGAGCAAGGATATTGGTACCTGAAAAGAGTCTTGTAACTGTAGTCAAGAAACAGTTACCTGGGTACTATTACAGCCCCTGAGTGGCCTCCTCTCTGAGCAGCAGGTGCGTGTGTTATCTCCGTGGCACAGGAGGAAAGGCTGATAAGGAGCAATGCCAGTTTCCCTGACACATTTTGTGTCATCCTCCCCTTGGATCCCTGCCAACCACGCCACCTCACGGAGACAGGGCTGGAACCCAGTAGAGCAACAGGACCACAGATCAATCCTGTGGCCGGCGAGGGCACGGGGGCCGGTGTGTTCGGAGTCCCCGCTATCAGGCCCTCGGATGAGGCCGGGGCGGTGGCACAGGTGGCATTTGGCTGCAGTGAAGTGACAGAACGCACACACGGCGAGCGCCTTCCAGCGCCGCTCCGCAGGGAGCCCAGCCCTCCCTCGGGTGCCTGGAGCAGCCTGAATGTGCCCTTCAGCCGCTCTCTTTGCCAGCTGAAATCAAAGTTTCAGGCTTTGCCACAAGCTTTCCTCCCTGCACAAAGCATCTGCCGCCTTTTTGGCAGCGGAGGGGTTTTCTCCTCCGAAAGGTCACCTCAGCTCCCAGCCGCCACCGCTGGCTGCCGATCAGCGCTGCTGCGGAAACTTTCCCCCATTCATCAATCTGAAGTTTTCCCATACTCTCTCCCCGCGGGGTGCCCTCCTCCACCAAGCTTCTGTAAATTAAACCCGGGATGATTTCCCCGTACTCACCCTGCCGCAGTTAACAGTGAATGGCAGCGGCTGCCGCCGGCCACCCCTCGCCTCAGCCGCCTCAGCCCAAGCTGAGGGAGCCGGCGGCCTCCGCAGGGGACGGGAACTGCGGCGTCTGCTGGGCCGGCACCTCCAGCAGGGACGGTTCAGAGCAGATCCCGAGGTCCCTCCGCACAGCGCCTCACGGCCGTCGTGGGAGTGTGGGGCGTGCTCGCGTTTCCTTCAACACCGGCCGAGTGCCGTGCCCAGGTTTGTCTCACAGGCGGCTCGGCGCTATCCCGGGATGCCCGGGTTTCTCTTCGGAAGGTGTTCCCAGCCCCGGTGGCGGCCGGATGGGTGCGGACCCCCGGGGGCATCAGCCGGGCAGTTTCTGGAACCTTCTGAGGGCTCAGCCCTGCCCTGCCCTGAGGGCCCTGCCCTGTCCTGCCGTGAGCGCCCTGCCCGGCCCGCCTCCCCTGACATGGAGGACTTTAATAAGAATAATATTTTAAACCACGGCTTTTAGCCCTGGCTTTTGCGTTGTCCGGGGGTGACCCGCCAAGGTTCCAGAGCTCTCCGGGGAAGGCGCGCTGTGGGGAGCGCTGAGCTGCCGCGTCCCCAGCGTGCCGCGGCCGGCCGGGGCGGCTGCCGGCTGAGCAGAGAGGCAGCAGATGTTTAATGTCTGTCTGCGAAATGCGAAATGCCACGAGGCTCTTCACTGCTCAGCCCTTTACGGTATTTCCCTTATGGCTGCCTCGCTTCTTTTGTTCTTCCTTGGCAAGCTAAACGAGGAAGGAACTCGCGAATTAATAGAGGAGGAGGTGTCAAAATTTAAATGATTTTTTTTCTTGCTAGTATTTACTCAATTTGCAACACTTGTCACTGAGGGAAGTAATACAGTTACTCATAAAGGAGAAATCCGGAGACTTTTAATGAGAGAATTGGTGAGGCAGAAGGTTCTGGAGGAATTTTGCCTTTCCCCCACCTCAGGAAGATCAATAGTTACCCTTTGTCTCTCACCATTAATGTCATTAGCTCATTTGGCAAATGGTTCACTTCTTTTTACAAAATATATAGCAAAAATACTTTAATTAACTTCATAATTGTTTTTTGAAACAAAAAATCACAAGTCATTCCTAAACAGGTATTTGTGCTATAGATGAAAACCCTCAAAAAGCCTGGAGACCAGAAACCTTTTAGGTCTTTAAAATTAAGCTTGAAACCTTTGTTCTTTCTCTGTTCAGTCCCTGTTATAGACTCAATGATCTTTTGTCTTTCAGTATATTCGTTTTTCCCTTGGTACTTTACTTCAGCAGCACTCACCAGGCAAATTAATCTAAAAAGGAGTTTACAACCATGTATCTGAGGTTTCCAGGCCTCAGAAGGACTTGATTTGTGTAATGGGACAGGATTTAATTCAGTTACAATTTTTAATACAAGTTTAAATAGCAGCCCTTCGTAATTCTTTAGCCAATTATATTTAACTGCTCACAGATTATGTATTGTATGTGGTTTCAGTTAATTGTATAGCACCCCATCAAATTGGTAAATAAAATTGTCCTCAACTTTTGATAGACTACAGACATGAGAGAAACAGATATGAATAACTTTCCTGGAATGACAGATGGGACTGCAGCAAGAGTCTGGCCATTATGTTTCAGTTGCACTAATATGTTATGGATCAGCATTACAAAATAAGCCCATTAACAGTGTGGAGAAAGAGGAAGTCATTGGCAGAGCAAGGAAAAGAATTTATGAATACCATTTCCTAATCCTTCAGTCTAAACACTAAACCCTGTTGTCATTAAGAATTCGAAAATAGAGAATATTGTTATTCCTAAACTGTGATCGTGCATTTTTATTCAAGGTTTACCTCACCTGTTGTAATGTATTATGGAAGATGTCGACAAAGTGGAATTTCTTAAAGCAATGACAATCTGTCATGCAAAGGCTGCTCTGTT
The DNA here is from genome assembly GCA_013398075.1 of Notiomystis cincta. Taxonomy (NCBI): domain Eukaryota; kingdom Metazoa; phylum Chordata; class Aves; order Passeriformes; family Notiomystidae; genus Notiomystis; species Notiomystis cincta. The sequence continues at coordinate 48,840 of VZRX01007977.1, read as the reverse complement.
TACAGTGTCTGTGACTCACTGGACTGATGATACTGTCACTTCTTGGACATTCTAAGTGCAAGAGGTTACAAATAAACCAAGTCTCCAGCTTGCTAGTCATATGCAAGGAATGGCTATCTGATAAAGGGAAATTATATAGCTACCTAAGCACAGCATTTTTTATGCAGCCCTGGAAGCAGTTTTGCCCCCTGTTGTTCTCTTTATGGGGCAAGTGAAATGTGGATCAGATACAGGTAAGTGCATGTTCAGTCTATACATTTCTATAGGAGACACCTGACCCTGTCCACCTTTCACTGTGAAGGGTTTTGGACAACTGCTGCATTTGAAAAAAGAACAGGTGTGAAGTGAATGAAAAATAATAATGCCTGGACTATGGGGAGTTACTTCATTAGTTCTCAAAACATGGAACAGAAATTTGTTCTCAAAACATGGAGCAGAACTCTCCAGCATCTGCAGCAAAGTGGCCTAGAAAGTCTTTCATAACTTGATCTGCAGCATAATAGCTGTGGAGCAAGAAAATCCTGTGTGGTGGTTCATGTTTATGGTGTCTGTTATAACCAGTGATGAAAAAAACCCCCACAAACAAAAAATAATCCTTGATTCTTGTGCTAATTAGTGTATGGCATACTGCAAACCAGCAAGATAATTATGGCTGGTTTAGTTAAGAAAAAAGTGTGGTAAGCATATGGAAAAATTAGATAGAGAGCTAACCCTCACAAACCCCTAAATATTGCATTAAAAATCGTCAAGTGAGTCCAGTGTTGGTGTCTGCTACTTTTAGGGGTGGGAGGATAATTCATCCGTTACGATTCAAGGAGCAGAGGCAGTCACAGGCCGTGTTTCCTCCTTGAGTATTGATGGGCTGTATTTGTACACCCTGGTTGGGAGTGTTGTGGATCATTATAGCTGTGCCTCTTGTGAAGTGTAGGTGTTTGCATTCCTGACTCGCACAGCGCTGCGAGGGCTTGGAAGAAACAGTCTCAGAGCTGGTGCTGAATGTGCGTGTGCGGGGCTTTCTTTAGCAAACCAGGAGCCTTTGCCAAGCTCCCGGGTAATGAATGAACTTGCTGAAAGCAGAGGATGTAAAGGTTAAATAGAAGGAGGAAGGTAGATCAGGGCATGTTTCTTGAAGGTTAACTATAGGGGAGTTCAGGGATCCAAGCATTAATCTTTGGGCTCTGTGCATGTTTATCATAGGCAATTATTGGGTACAACCCTGCTACCTTTGAAGTGCTGTGTCTTCTCTCCTCCTTCACAGTAACCCAGGACTGGGTGCCAGTTTTATTCCTTGTTCTCCTGTGTGAAAAGAAAGTTCTTTCCTGTGTGGAAAGAAAGCCTTTCCTATGAAGATCATGAAAAGGGTAATTTTCCCCTCTGGCTTTCCTTCTGTACCACTAAAGTAGAGCCACTGAGATGAGTCCTTTAGAAGACACAGCTACACCTCTTATTTCCATACTTTCTGTACATAACAAATCTACTTTCCTGTTTCTCTGGGACCCCGGGGAGATTTCTTTAGTGTTTGAAAATGAAGCATCATTTTCTTTTCCGCATGAGAGAGCCTGACCTGATCTTCTGGCTACATTAGGAAAGAAGAAGTGCTATAAAACATTCAGGCATGGCATAACAGCCTCTTGATGGATGTTTCCCATGTCAACAACACTATTTGAAACCATTGCCTGAACTCCAGGTTTGCATGATTTCCTACTTTGACTTCTGAGATTAGTTCTAAAGTCACTGAGTATGAATTTTAAAAAGAAAGGGCATGAACAGAAGCAGACCTGCTGTCCCTTGTTTTCTAATATCAGAAAAAACTGTGTAAGTAGACCATGGAGAACAGGAGTTGTGATGAAATTTGGTGGATTTTCAGTTTCTTTAGCTTTTACATTTATCGAGGTGATTCTTATTGAACATTGTCATCCTTTTGTAGGGTTTATCTTCCACGTGCTTGGAGTCAGTGTGAGTGGTTTTCACAAATATGTCTTATATGTGTTACCTTTGGACACCACATTCCTTAGACTTTTCATTTTTGCTGTGGTTGCTTGGTCACTTTGATCTCTCCTTACACTGGCAATATTTCCAAGCAGTTCTGGGATAGCTAATGCTAGTGATTTAATTCTGGCACTATTGGTAATGGACACTTTGGTTAGATATATGATTTAATAATAAAGCTGCAAAACAGAAATATTCACATATGATTTTTTAAAAAAGAAGCTCTGATCTTGATAGGGTTTTTGCAAAACACATGTACACACTTCCAAATATTAAGTTTTCTAAACTATGAGCTGTACAGGGTAGCAGGCTTGCCATTAGCTCTCTTTTCTTGTATTTCAACAGTAAATAGCAAACTAACTATTAAACTGGAAATGGCAAAGAAAATTTGTAAAGGGAGAATATGTGATGCAGACTCTGTCTTCTGGGGAGGTAGAAGGAAAAAGGGAAATAAAATAAAATATCCAGATTTCCCAGGTTTTCATATAATCCCTTTCTTGTCCATATGAATGTACTGTAGAATGTAAATTTATTACCTCATATTCCTTTGCCTTTTCAGCTGCCTTGCTTTTTATGACATATGCTGGATTCAAATTTAGACTAAGTTTTGTGACTTCTCTAATCTTTTATTTCAGATTTGCTTGTAAACAGTAAATATATAGCCCCAAAAGGAATGCAAATATTACATCTATGTCATAATTAGTATTAAGGCATTTAAGAAAAATGGAAACGGGATTTATGGTTTTGCTATCTGAAAAAGCTATTTATCATTATAGATCTTCATTGAAAGTTGTTGTCATCTGAGTGGTGTTTTTGGAGTTTGAATATTAGGGATGAAAAGAAATAAACCTCCCATAAGCTTTCCTTATGACAACAGTGAACTGGCTTGCTCTGTACTGTAGTCTGCTAAGATAACAAACTGGATTTGCTTATTCATCTGTGTGGCAGTTACACTGTGAAGTGTTCCCATCCATTTCACAGAGCCATTAGTAATAACAAAGTGTTGATATATTTAATATTACAAGACAGACTGTCTCACAGTTCCTGTTCTCAGGATGGTGTAGGGTCTGGGAGACCCTTGAAGTGTTCTTAACATTATTTTCACATTCTTTAAATGCTCTCCAACATTATATAAGACTCACTTGGTTATTACTGTTTTTTTTTTTTAAAAAGAATCTCATCCTCAAGAAACTCAATGTTTTCTTGCAAATTTATTTTAAGATGAAGTAATAAAAATTAGGTGTCTCCCTCAAGGAACTTCCTTTCAGTTAAAAAAAAAATCTTACAAGAATTGCCTTTTGATAGGCATTTCCCCTGTGCTTGCTGGCTTACAGAAATCTGAGCAGGTCTGGTTATCCTGTGAGGATTGTGGTTCACGTCTCAGACTTTCCGAGCTGCTTGCTGCCTGCGATGGACCTTTCAGACTTTGCATCTTGTAACATTTTTGTGGTGGAAGTGTACTGGGAGAATATTCCTGCAAGATACATTTCTTTTATGCAACTTCAGTACATGCTCAGTGGTGAGTATGCTAAATTAATTTGGTTGCTTAGATCCACCACCTGGGGATAATGAAACCCTGCAGTGCGGAAGAGAGGCAATAACACTCCTCTGTTTGTCACTCCTCTGTCCATTCCTTGGGAGTTCTGGTGTTGATAATAACACCAATAACAGTAAAAATGCACAGAGAATCTTCTTGGGTGACTGCACAGTAGCATCCCCGTGGTCTTTGTTTTCTGTTTGTGCCATTGAAATCTCTTTTCTCATGGCATTGTGTTGGATTTTGAATGCGAGACTCTTACGCTGTCGCTGTGTTTTTCTTAAGCATCTTTTTGCAGTCTCCCTCTGCTAAGTGAATTCTGATGGGGGAAATGGCTCTGCTGTTGAATTCCAGCTGTTGAATTTTTCTGGAAAACATCTTTGATATGTAGCAGGGTTTGCCTATAGCAGCCACACAAGCTCTGCCTCAGTGCAAGGGTAGGGAGAGAAGCATTCCATTGGGATCTTTGTGTTGCCTGCAGACTTCCAGCTGACCTTTTTCTCCTTTGGGGTGGAAAGGGACCACCTGCATCTGCTATGCTGATGACCCCTCCTGGCTGCTGCAGATGGGGTGAACAGGATCTGACCTAGGAGCACGTGTGTGGAAGGTGATAGAGTCTCCAGCCCAATCTTTGTGCAGACTGCTTTGCCATTAGATGAACATCCAGCAGTCATTCCCGACAAGAATTGCTATAAGTGACCTAGAACTTCGGGTTTTTTCATTTCTTTTCCTTTTATAATCAGGCAGGCAGAAACATTTGCTTTGATCAGTCATCTTTCTATTTTCTTATTCCTTTACCCGCAGGTACCAGCTTTTATCATTTCCCACAGCTCTGTGCATACAAACACTAAAAAAACAAGTAGTAAAGTGTCTGAGTCATCAGATATAGTTCCTCAGGGACTCTTGCAGAAGAGAAGTAGATCCTGATTTTTGCTGCTGTTCCTGGGCTTATGTTAAGAGTCCCATGACACTGGCCTGGTACTCATTTATAAGGAGAAAAATTCATAACCAGATGAAGAAATCAGGAAAATCAGAATATTTCTAATCTTCTGGAGGGTCTTATGTGTCTGCTAAACAACAGATACATATATAGCAGTAACTCTTTCCCATTGGGTTTTAAAGCAAAAGTGGGAAATAACTGATGTCATTAACAACTACATAATTTGCATATTTATTATATTATGCCAATGAAGAGCAGGACTGTGAATAAACTAATGTTATAACTGGCAAGGGATGTTTTTTGGCTGGTGCCTTGTGTGGAATCTTATTGCTTTGACAATTGCTGATTTGATGCCTTCCCAAATGCTGCTTTTTCAAATAGCTTCTTCCAGGGAAGCCTCCTCAAAAAATTCCCTCCAGATTTGATAGCTCCTGCCATAACACAAATTATGTTTTTGCCTTCATTTCTACAGTGTTCTTTGTATTTGAGAAAATATCTGAAGTCATACATGGATGAAATATGGAAACATTCAGTGAAGGTCCATAAAATTCTTATAGACAATCCTTCTTCCAATCTATTTCCTGAGATAGCCTTGCAAACTTGTAATGCATATGTATTCCAGATATTGTTTATTATTTCTGTCGTTGAAAGAGAATTATCAAGGAGTGGAAAATAAAGCCAACATTAACCCAATATAGTTTTAAAAAAAGTACTTCTTTTTTTAAAAGAAGCATGGAAACAGATAAAGCATGTTGATAAGCACACTAGTGCAGGTGAAATCAGATTTAACATCACTATCATATGGTCATCAGAAGCTGGTGTACTGTAAATTATTAAACATAATCTTGACAGTTGCTCCCTGCAGCTTGTGGTCTTCAGGAGATAAGAGCCTTTGGACAGAAGTCCTTGGCTTGTAATAATTCTGTAATGGTGCTGGATGTGCACTGCCTGTGGCAAGGGCACTGGCTTAAAAAGACATCTAGTGAAATCCAGGACAGAGCAATGAGGAAAGAGTAATTAATATATCATAACTCAGATTTTTTTGATGTGAGCTGAAATTTACATGTGGCAAATGGAGCAAGAACAGAGAGATTTGCTACAGATTTCAAGAACTGTCAGTACTGGGAGAGGCCCACCAAAGGATATGGATGCTTTGGTCACCCATTTGTAGTGAACTGATTTTCAAAGGTCAGTACTAATGTGACAGCTCCCTGTTTTCAGAGTGTCATGTTGTCCATGTGGTGTGTAAAAACTAAAATTCAGGTTGATGTTAGGGAATTTTAGCTGTGCCCTACATATGACTTTGTGGATTGCATGAAGCAAACAAACAAATAAGAAAAAAAAAAACAACCCAGAGCTCTTTCATTTATCTTTCTGCTTGTATATTTTTTTGCAAAATTTATTAGAGAAGAAAGCACGTCAGAATTTCTTAAGGTTTGCGTAAGGTGTACTCTCAATGGAGTGTGGTTGTAGCCGTAGGAACTTAATAGATATAAATTACTTTTTCCCTTGTTTTGACAAAAAGAATTGGCAGACAAATTTTGTATGACTACAATATAAGGCTTCTAGAAGATGAAATACAAAAACATATCTCTTTTTTTAACGTGGATTCATGCATTCTAAAAGTTTAAAACCATGGATATTCAAAAGCTGTGATCAGTAGATCAGATTGGCATTCTCTTTGAACAAATAAGAAGGACAGGTTTTAATGAAAGGAATAAAAATAACTTTCTAGCAAGTAGATTCTTACAAAATAACCTTGTCCTCATTTGCTACAAAGGACTTCAAGCTCTTTTTCAAGCGGAATGGAATTTTTGGAGTAAAATTCCAGGTACTTGTAGATGTTGGGACTTCTGTTTGTGGGACATTATGTTCCAGTTTGCCAACTTAAAGACCAGCAAGAAAACGTCTGCAAAATAACATGCCTACCCAGAGTGTGAAACCAGGTCACTGAACTTCTAATATCATTGTATTTTCTTTAATAAAAATGGAACAGTAAGTGGAACTGCAATTAGAGGGTGCCAAAGTAAGATTATATTTTTCATAAATATTTTATGCTGATTGTCAAGGGAAGAAGAGGTTATGTGTTTATTTCAGCTTAAGTGCATGCTCTGAGCAGGGTCTGGGTAGATGACATCCAGAGGTCCCTTTCAAAATAAAATTTTCTCTGTTTCAATGCCTGTTATATTAACACAAGTGCCTGTATGTATGACAAGTGTGTCTGTATGTATGAAACAAAGTGAAATATTTTTTTTTATCTTTGCAGACAACAATATGCACAAGAAGGGATATTGTAGGAGTGTTTTGTTGCCTCCAGAATACTTGAGCACCTGCACACCGATGTATGAGGACTCATTAGTGTGGCAGAACAGTTCAGGAGGTGCAGAGAGGACACACGTTGGCCACGCTCCTTGATACAGTTCCCAGCAGCTGAGGTAAGTTGTGCTGACTTTCACTCCCTGGTTCATTTAGCCTTCTCAGGGTATTCCCAGGCCATCAGCTGTTCAACAAAGCACATTATTGACATTCATCTGCTTTATTACCCCTCGACCATGAAAGACAGTCCTGGGCACTTCTGCTCAACTTGCTGATGGGCTTTGCTAAATCCTTCCCTTGGGAGTTGATGTCCATTACAATCCTTGCTTACAGAAGGACTTGTCACAGAGTGAGTCTGGAATCAAAGTTTTGGGATCACTTATCCTGGACTGGACTGTGCATCTTGGAGCCTGAAAGTCTTAGGATTTCTTTCTGTTTGTTTCTATTGAAATTCAGCAAAATGAATGGGCTCTACTTATTTGAGACTTGCATGCATCTGAATATGCTACCCACTAGCAATGTGAATGACAGTATAACCTGCTGTCATGTGACATAGTTTTAGAGGTAGTAGAGGAATATGGAATTATTTCAATGATCTAAAGTTTCTTTTTTTTTCCCCAGCATGTCAGGAAGTAGAAGTATTACATGTGCTTAGAGCTCTAATGTGATTATGTCTCCACAGGAGACCAGGATTTAATGTGCTGCATAGAAACTTTAATATGTAGTATTATGCTCTTGCTTACTGTATTTGCAATCATTGCTGAGTTGAAAACTTGATCTGACTCTAATAATAGCATACATTGCATTTGTATTTTAAAAAAGAGTAAAGTGTTCATTGATCATCATGAAAGAGGTATCACAGTCGATGAGGCACATTGTAGAAGCATAATTAGTCAGATGATGGTCTGGCATGTGCAGGAAGAATCTAACAAATTTATCAGTGTGTCTGAAGCAAGTTAATTTGGCTGCCTTAATCTATGTTCCATATAATCATTATGACAAAGAGAGTAACCCAGTTTAATTTTAATGTTCAAAAAGCCAAGAGAAATTGTCATTAGTTAAAATTAAGAATAGTTCAAATCAGTGAGATAATACCAAAACAGGACCCTGAAATATTATTCTAGCCTCATTTTTCCCAAATCCAAAGTAGCAAAAGCTCCCAGTAATTCTGTAATTTAGTTATGATCATAAGCACTCTTAAGGTTGGATTAGAAGTGGAATTCTCGATTAATGTTTCTTATTGCACCCCTTAGGCTGCTTCTTTTTTTTCAATATTCAGTTCTGATAGCCCTGTATACTGACAGCTCCTGTACATACAAAGGAGAAAGCTTTTTGGAGGGCAGTGGTTAGGTTCATCCTAATGGATGGTTGTCAAAATTACTTTTCCCTGAGTTCTTGGCCTGCAATTCTCAGTGAACTCAGTGATACTACAGGTCAGTCTCTATTCAGATGAAAACCCCAGTGTCTAAACATGGGTATTTGAAAGCAGAAATGTATAAATATTTTTGAAACATTTAAGTCTCTAAGCCAGTATTTGCTTCCAGAAGTGTCACCTTTCATATGCAGATCTGTTTTCTTCTCTCCTTGCAAAGTGAAAATAACCAATCTTAAATAACTGCAGATGCTACATTGTAGGACTTAAGTAACTGTAATCAGCAGACAAAATAACTTGCAGTTACTCACTTTGATTCTGTTCCTTTGCTCTACAGCCCAACGTGGTTATTGCAGTTCCTGACCACCCTAAAGACACGATTCTGACCCTGTGCAGTTCTCCTGGTCCTTTCAGTGGAGCACTGAGGCTGCCAGAGCTTTCCAAGCCTGGCTCAGGCCAGCAGCTGTGTCAGGATGTGGAGTTCAGTAGCTCAGTCTTCCATGTTCCATAACATCCTCATTGTTTGCCAGGACTTTTCCCTGCTTTGACTGAAGAACTTAAATGAGGTGGAATCCCAGAGAGTAGGAGGGATGGCTGGTGCTTAGCTGACTTTGAAAACCTGGTCAGTTATTGACTGGGGCAGCATGAAGAAAATGAAGCATTTGTCACTGAAATTTCTTAAAATAATTGTAAAAATACCTGGCAAATCTCCTTCTCCCTAAGGCAGGCAACCTTCTTCTGCCAGGGGTCATCCCAAACTCTGCTACTAAGTAACTGATGTAGAGGACTAGAAGTGAGGGTGGTCTGTTTGTGTGCTTGAGAAATACTACTACAGACACAGAGCTTGAAAAACATTTACTGTGAATGTTCTGGACCAGCCAAATGTTTCTGCTGTCCTTTCAGAAACTACACATACACACTGTCCTCCAGAGGTGCTGCCCTATTTTCTCTCTTCAGCCCTCAGATGGATGGAATTTGGGGAGACTGAGAGTACATTTGCTATTGGCACAGAAATAAATGTCAGGCAATGAATTCTTCTATTCTATTTAAGAAAACCTATTTTTCACCACAATGGTGGAACAAAGCTTGTACAATTCCTCTTGTATGACTGAGATGTACTCTGTAACACAGAAATGTTAATACTTCCTGCTGCTTTTAAAATCTGTGCCTCATTTTGACTGTGGGTTTCAGTCTTTTGAACAAATGCTTTATTTTTTTTTCCAACTCACTCAATCACCTAGATTTCTTTAGTTGTATTATACAACCTGGAATGGAAAGAAAAGGAAATGTTGATTGAAAACTGCTGTCTGCTAGAGGTGAATTATCAGATTTCTGTTTCCTGAGACAAATGTTAGAAAGAGCTTCATAAAGATTTTTACAATTTGTAGCTCATTGAGTTTAATCAGTAATGGTGTGAAGGCTTTCAGCTGGGCCTGTCTGCAAAGATCATGGCAGCTGAAGGAGGTGTCCCTGAGGTGTGTTGGGCTGGATGGCAATGTTGAGGAGGCTGGCTGTGCCTTTAGGCACACTCTGGTAGGGTTAAAATACCAGATGTGTTGAACACAGATATGCAAAAGGCCTTTTTCTCATGTTTTCTCCCTCCATGTGCACACATTTTCAAAAGCAATCTTCCTGTGTTTTGGACAGAGAGTGCTCTGTGCTGCTGGCAGTGCCATCAGGAGCCCCAATCAGCCTCACACTTCACTGCTGCCAGCTGATCAATGTGCTTTATCAGCTGCCTTCAGCTCTGGAGCTCTCTCAAGGGCAGGAGTTCAGCCTGTCACCCCAACAGATCATCTCTGTTTGCAGCAGGAGGCACTGGGGGATCTGAACTGTTTTTCATATCTCAAAGCAGTATTTTGCTTCCTTTCTCCCAGTTTCCCTTAAACAGCGTCATCCAGCAGAAAGTGGAAAACCTGCTGCTGAGAGTGAAGCCAAAGGCATGTGATGAGTGTAAAGCAGTTGGAAGCATCCCTCACTGGGAGTTTCTCTTTGTTAACACCCAGTGCAGTTTTGTGTAAAGATGAGGGGGAGTTCTAATTATGTGTTTTCTGAACATAACATATCATAAGATCATCGACAGCTAATCAGAAATTTCCAAACTTGTTCAGCATTCAAAGACACTTTGTAACCAAATATAAACTTCAAATTTACACCTTTATATCAAACCTTATGTAGATTCTGTTTTCAGTGGCTTTTAATGAAAAACACAGCAGCACTTCAGAGGATTCGAAATGCTGACTTGTTCCCTCTTGCTCTAATTCCTTTAGAGTAAGCACGAGAGCTTTTAGAGAAGGCTCAACAATTTAATTCACTAATTAGACCTATATGCATAAATATGTTCACATAGCATTTGATTTGCCTTAGTTCAAAGTAGCAAAGTTGTAATTTAGAAGCAGGGTGAGGAAATAGAATTACTTCTACATGTTTTGGTTGGGGCTAAATATTAGGTAACAAATTTCCCAGTACCTTTGCTACTTTTACAATGTACTTAGTGAAATTTAATGTCCAGGAGCAAAGATGATGACAGGCTGAAGTTTCTGAGTACAGCCCTTCCAAATAGTTTGATACCAGGTCAAGTAATGAAATTAGGATATTTTGGAGGATTATGAAGATTTTAATTTCCTTCTCCTTTGATGTCACTTAGAAAGGAGCTAACAATTCCAGCACATCAAAATGTTTTTGAATTATGTTTCTGAAGGCTTTTAGAGTCTTAATTTGAGTGAAATTTGGTTCTACTTTGGAAAGGCTGTAAGACTATTCAAACACATAAGGCTTTTTTACTAAAAAGCTTTCTTTGCTAAATAGTTATTTTTATCAAGACTTTTAATGCATTAAAATGCATTAGTCACATGTCTTGTTCAGCACTCAACACTGAAATATTACCTGCTCAGGGCTGAGGTGATAAAAAGGTGCAATGCACATGTTCAGCAGTACATCATTTACTGTCATGGTACCAGTTTTCAGACAGAGTTCAGTCAAGGAAAGTTCTTTTGGAGGGAAAAAAAATTACCTGTCTATCCTTTCTTCTTCTTGCTTCTTTTTTAAGCCTCTGAATGTGGAGAGCCAGCTGGACAATTTCCCTGTCTAGTTCTGGGCCTAGGTGTTAATTTAAAATAATTGTATTGAATTTAAGTTGTCATAATTGGTGTCTGAATTCACAAGAGCCTCCTGGAAACTCAGCTTATCCTGTTCCCTCTGTGATGCTTCAGTGTCTCACCCCATGCACAGTTGGAGGCCCTGTTTCTGCAGTGCAACCACTGGACATAATTTAGTTTTCTGGTAGTATTAAAGTAATGAGTCAAAGACGAGCACAAAGTTGAAGAAAAGGTACTGTGAGTTCCCCTGCTGAGAAATAAATGGTACTGATGGATGTGCTCCATATTTGCAAGGGGTTTATTGTGTTGAAGAATGCAGTTTCTAAGTTGTTTTTGTTTGGGCTTGACTGTTCTTCTTAATTGAGAGATTTCACAATGAAGCCATTTTTCACCCTGACCTGGCAAACACTGATGTTTTTAAGAAAATGAGTTGTTACACTTGGTTTAGGTGAACTCTCTCCCATGGCCCTGGATGAGGCCACTGCAGTATTTTCCTGCACAGAAGGCAGCTCGTGTCTACAGCCCCAAATGGGCAGATGGGTCAGTGCAGAATAATAAAGATGCAATTGCATTCATCCATGCATTTGAAATAATTAAAAACTCTCAAGTTTTGGATTTTTTTTTAAATTAATAAGACTTGGAAATATTTTGATTAAATGTTTAGAGTAACTTCTACAAATAAGTTCCTTGTTGCACTAATAAAGAAACTTCTTGCAATGGAGTATTTCTAGCATTGATATAAAGAAGAAAAAGAAGATAAATGTCTGAGAAGAAAGCTATAAAACTGTATTGAGACACCTCAGAAACAGGTACATAATATATCCTTATAAAATATAAGTATATTGCAGCAATTCATGTTCTACTTGTTTAAGGTATATAAAGAACTTCAAAAGAAATTTTCAAACTTTAAGCAAACTGTAATTTCAGAAGGCAAGAAATAAACCTTAATATTCATTAAGTATTATGTTAAGGATTTGTATGCATAATGACACTTCCAGAGCTATTAGGTTACAATCCTAATTATATTCTATGTTTTTCAGGGTAAGAGGTGATTTCTTTATCTTAAAACATACTAAGTTAAAAATTTATTAAAATTAAAAATTGTAATAATAATCAGATTTGCCAAATCATTCCCTTTATGTTTATTTTGTAATAGGCATAATATTCACCAGTTAGTCTGTGGTGTGTTGGAAGTACTAATGCTACTACTGAGAGTGAACTATGAACTGGATAATTTTTTAATATTATGCTGAAAAATTCTGAGTGTTGCCATCAAGCATCAGTTTGATCTCTGTCTCATTAACAGACCTTACTTAAGATGTCATTAATTCAGAGTTCATGGGAGGAATAATGAAATATCCTTTGTGTAGTGGTAGTTGAGATGGTAAAACCCCCAAGTGATCTGAGTGGGAAGATCAGTCAGGATTTACAGCATCCCTGGGAGATGAAGGCTTGCACTGAATGTGTGTCTGAAGCTCTGGCTTTGCTCATTTTTGAGACAGAGAGTGACAACAGCCAGAGGAGAATGAGACAAGTCCTCAGTGGTGATGAAAGGGTCATCTCCACAGGAGAAATGAGGAATCTGTGTTAACAGACAATTTTACTGCAAAGAAATGCTTGAGTTGAACAATTTCTCATGCTAAAGGGCCCAACTAATTCCAATACCGGCATGAACTTTACTTAAAAATCAGGAGGTCAATTTCTGTGGCCATGGTTAAGGGAGATTTGGTTGCAGAGCCTCTGTCAGATCTCTGAGTGTGTCTTAACTATGTTGCCTGGTTTCCAGCCAACTGCAGTTTTTCTGCTCAGCCTCTGCCAGGCTATGTCCTAATTTCAAAACAATATCTTCACTACGTTTCAGTTCCCAAGGGCAGTAGCTACACCAGATTTAATTAAAACTGGGAATGCTAATCAGCAGGTCCTCCTGTAACGGAGAGATTTCTCACTGTCCCAAAGTTAAGTGGCTTTTGCCTTCTACCATTGTGGGAAGCACTGAAATAATGCTCCTGGGTGGCAGATCCCAGAGTCTGCAGTGCCAACATTCTTTACCTGAAACTTGGGAACAGCAGCAGGTTCATTTGGGGATAGTTTGCCTTCAGATACATCAGTGGAAAGGTTGCATAATTGGATTCTGTAACAAATCCCCTTTCTATATTTGCAAATCATAAAACAACATCAAGATTTGTACATCAAGAACCTTGAGTAACTTAATGCCCTTCTCTGCACTGAACTGGATGGCAATTATACATTATTGCAGACTTCTGTTCAAGGCTCAGAGACCTTGATCAGCCAGGGCAGGCACCTCTCTGCCCCTTTGATCTGTGCAACTGCATTTTCTTCCCAGGGTGAGCAATATAGGAGGACAGGTGGAAGTAGAAGCACAATCTGAAGGAAGCAGGAAATGTCTTGAAGTTCATCAGTTGCAACTAATCACTGAAGTCAACAAGGTGAACAATTATTTACTTTGCTGCTTTAAAGAGAGGGGGGGGGGATGAGGAAGGGGGAATCAAGTGGAAATAGTAAGCAATAAATGTACATGCATAAATTTTCACTGCTGTAGTGTTGTGTAAGAGTACAGAAATTTCATGGGTTTTACTTTATTTCCACAGGAAGTTTCATGTTTGTATTTAATTTCTGGAAACCCAAGGGCAAAGCAAAGCAATTAACATGTTGAAGACTTAAAAATAAACTTCAGAAGCCTCAAGTAAAATACCTTTAGCTGATTAGTGTTACAATGCATCTTTAATGAGAAATAAATGAGGATTGCATTGTTTCTTAGGATAAGGAGAGTTGTTAGATATCTGCATTGATAATAGAAGGCTTAGAAATAATCTATGAGCTGCTTTTCTAGAAGAAAAATAGGAAATTTCTACATGGCCTAGTGCACAGATAAGGAAAACAGCAAAACAAACACATTTGTACAAGTCCTTTCAGTAAAAGGCTTATTGCAAGGTGAATTTTAACATAGTCCTGTAGCTCTTTGGATTGTTTAAACTCACTCCTTGATATGTGTCCATGTTTCTCTATTTTTGTTCAACTGTTAGTTTTTCTTAAACTCTGATTTTACTACAAAGTAATTTATATAAAAAGCCCAGGCTGTAAAATGTTGAATTAATTTTGAATGGCCCACATATAAAATACTACCTCCTTTGTACCCACAGAATTTCCAAATTCTATGGAAAACAAGGCTCACAAATAGGCTTTACAAAATATTTCTTTACAGTTATCCTGTCATGGCTGTGCACCAAATAAAGGGAATATGGAAAGTCCTTTGATTGGGAAGATTGGCAGCATCTATGTTTTTAAATCAAATTATTTTAAATATGCATGAATTTATTGTCTTGGTTAAGTTGCTGCACAGTAAAAAGGAATGCAGTTCTCTGAACAATAATTGGTCTGTCTCAGCTCTCAAATTGGGTCACAGTGAACAGACAGAACACTGTTATTTCTCACTTTCTCTTTTACCTTGCTTTCTGGGAAAAGTGATTGAAACTGTAATCATTACTGAGTTGAGGCAGTGTACTGATAAAAACCAGTGTTTTTCATGAATGATAGATCCTCTTCTTTTGTAAGACTGTTTTTGATGGTATTGTATTGTGGAACACATTAAAGAACAATGTAGAAATCTGCAGTCTCAAAAAAACCATGCTGAATGCACGGAATGAGTACAACAATCCCAGTTATTGCTGGAGTTTATTTTTGGTAACAAACACCTTCTGGTGTATGGGTGTATGGGACTGTGGTAAAATGAACTAAATTTGAATTATTAATATTACATCATTTTACAGTCATCATATTGCTAAATATGCCAAATAACATTCTAAATATCCCCACAGAGAAGGACTGGGGGTGGGGTGGAGGTGACAATACTGTTCTACAAAGCTCGTGTGCTATGTCACTTCTCTCCAGTTCCATCTCCAACTGCTCCAACAATTAACTGGGTTGGGAAGAGCTCTGTAGAAGGTTGTAGCTGTTACCTTGTGAGGCAGGGCAGGAATGCTGTCAATCAGCCATATCGAATATATGCACACTGAAAAAGGTACCGTGGGATCTCTGAAGGATCCTCTGCCTGGTGTGAATACAGGGACCACCAGGGCAGTTGGGGAACCTTCCTCCATGGTACACAGAAGTGTATAATGTTAACAATATTATAAACAGTTGGTATTTATGTTTTTGGTAACAGTGAAAATGTATTGATGTTGAATTGCTGTGAGTATCCAGCAGAAGCAGAGGAGCAAACAGACTGCAGGAGTGTCCCCTAGGCCTAGAGAGTGTCAGGAGAGGATGGTACCAGCTTCAGCCAAGGAGGAGAGCCACTAGCACCTGATGGGTTGTTTCCCACTTCTGTTTAATTTCTTACCCATGTCTTCATCTTCTGATTACATGGGGTGCCAGCTCAGGCCCTCACCTCTTGCCTCCTGCCCTAAGCTAACTGCACTGAGTTACCTTAGGAATCCTGGTAAGTGAATCCCATGGATTATCACAGTAGGGGCCTCTTCAGTCCCTCTGGCTTCTGCATCAGCTGCAGGACAGGCTGAATCCCCTGCTGCACTTACCTCTCTCCACCAACAGCCTCTGGCTGGCCAGAGTGGGAAAGCAGCTTTTCCACAGCTGAAGCAAAGCCAGGTGGCCCTACCTTCTCCTCATTGGCTAAGACAGAGCAAGACTTAGAATTAAGAAAAGGGTGAGACTAAGTTCAGCTCAGGCTTTGTAAAAAAGTGACAGAAGCTTCATTGTCTTTGTGCTGTGTTCTGTTAGCAGCCTCAGCTTCAGTGCTTGCAGGGTACTGGAAGAACCACGCTCTGCTGTGGTAATTTTGTCTCACGTGTATCCAAACACAGTCCCTGGTGTCCTACCTGGAGTGCTGGTGACACAAGATTCAGGAGATCCCTGGACAGACAGGCTGCCCTGTGTAGGGCTGTGGATCTTGGGTTTGTTAGAGCAGTATGAGCTATCTTTCTGTATTGCTGTCTCTTTATATGGAAGGTGAGAAAGATTTGAATACAGATAATGTCATTACCAGTTAATTTAAAAGCCAAATTGTGGTTTTTAACAATGCTAGACCTTTCTGAGCAATGTTTGAGAAAGATAAGGATATATTTATAAGATGGATGTTTCAATTTCTGGCTGCCCAAAAGTGACATAACAACATTATAAATTTAAATAGGATGAGGCTTTAATGGGTCTCCTAGAGGAAAAAAAAAAGGTGTTTATTAGTAGAAATGTACTAAACTACCTGCATTTGACTAAGTGCTAATGGAGAAGACTACTTCTAGAGAAACAAATGAAAATGTCAATTAAAAAAAAGTAATGGCTCTCTGAATTGTGGGTTGTCATTTTGCTTTTGGAGTTTTTTAATTTTGTGTTTTCCTAAAGAGAAGTGCTGGGTATGTTTTCTGTATTGCTTGAAAAACTTTTGGTTTGTCTGTGTTGCCTTAGTTCTGTGAGTGCTGGGGGTTTTCTGTGGACTCCCCTTCTGTATCTGCTGCTGCACAGGTGTATTTCATTTAGGCTGGAAGCTAATTTAATATTCTGGTCTAATACTTTTTCTCAATTACATGTTTTGGTTTTGCTCTTTATTTATGGAGCATTTTGCAGTGAAGTGTCCATGAGCACAGTGCCTGCAGCCTAAACCACCTGGCTTTGCAGGGATGTGCTGTCTCCTATGTCAGCACAGACATTCCTGGAACTGCAGAACAGTAGTGAAGTGAAAATTTCTCTTTACAATTTTCTGATGCCAATCAGCTTTTCTTCCTGGCCACTGGGAATCCAGAGGTATCAGGCAGTGTCAGGGTTTGCTTGGCAGGCACACTGGGAGCTGCTGGGTGTGTGAAGGTTGCCCTTGCTTTAAAGGATGTTGCTGTGTTCAGCTGGAGTCTGCACACAAAGGCTCAGGGAGGACATGAGGAGAAGCAGCTTTTTCCCAGCAGTGACACAACGAGTGTGAGCCTGCAGTGACACACACAGACTTGTGCCCTGGCACACAGGAGCTGAGCCCTTCTAAGCACTGAAATGCTTAGGTTTTACTGCTGCTGCTTGATTTGCTTACCTGAGATGTGTCTTCAATTATTTGTCTCATAGCAGAATAAAACCAGCTATCTGAAGATAATGTCTGGAAAAACCAGACACTAGAAACCAAGCTGCTGAGCTGAGGTAGGAAAGGAATCATGGAGCAGTGACCATGGCACAGGCTGTCTGCAAACAGGGGTGGCTGGGGAGACTTTACTTCTGCCAGTGTAAAATGTGATTAAGTTTTAACGAGACATCAAGTGTTTTATTTCTCTCTATAATCTCCAGGAGCCGAATACTGTAGCCCTATAAAAATATTACCGCTATTAAAGCCTGCAAGATGAGATGCTGGACCCAAATGCACTAAAGGCAAGCAGTAGACAAACAGAGTGTACTCATGTCTTAATGACTTTTTGGAAAGGTTCAGAAATAGTATGTGCCTAAATTTGCTTACAGTGAAGCTGGCAAACCAAGATTTCTTACAAAGACTTCGTTTTCAGTCATTTGCCTCATGTTCATAGATCTCCCCCTCAGACTGTATTTAATTATGTAATATTTGGTTACCTTCACAGGTTGCTCTGGTGTTCTAATGTGAAATTTCCACGTTTAATAAGAGTCATCAAGGTTTATCTCATCCTTTTAGCAGCCTAAGGGAAACCAAAATGAACTGTGGTCACTTGATGTTTTTTAACCTCTGCCCAGCCTCTTGAGCCCAGAGCAACACGAGGACTGCCTTGCTGTCTGGTTTCATCAGCACTTGGAACTGCCAGTGACATCTTGCTTTAAAGGCAGTCATATGCTGACACTGACAGAGAGTTACAATTACCAACCCTGCTGGAGGTACCAAAATAATGTCCTCAACATCAAAAGATGTTGGTTTAAATTATAATTAGGGTCTCCATGGGTGCATTGTTTCATAATTTAACATATTTTATTTTTCTTGACATAAACAAGATGAGGCATAGTGACAGCAAGGACCTCTGCCATTTCAAATTAGTTAAGGCATCATTATTAATTTTAAATTAGCTAATTACACTATAAAAAGTGAGGAAACACAATTTGTCATTTATGCTGGTAAAAAAACACATTCCCAGCTTATTTTTATAACTTTTTACTACATACAATAATGTCCAGCCACACACTATGGTTAAATATCCTTCCCATGATTGTATTATATGACTTGGATATATGAGACTGTGAAAATGTTCTCTCATTTTCCACATTCTACTTAAAATGAGACTGTGAAGACATTCAACTAAGCAAAGCCAGCTGGAGAATAAAAGCAAAATAATTTCCTTTCTCTCTGAATCCAACATTACCTCTGCTCAAGCTGCTGCCATGGGGCTGCAGTCCCCAGGTGGCCCTGTCCAGCTGCAGGTACAGCCACCCACTGCTGCAAGGCAGTGCCAAAGAGGTGATTTTACAGTCTTAGCAGTTCCACAAATCAGGCTTGAAGGAGCCTCCTTGATAAACTGTTGTGACTAAAATGTAATTAAGCTGACTCTTCAGCACAGCATTTCATACCTCTCACCATATTTAAATACCTGTAATACCCTCTAGGGAACACTATTGTATGTGACTGCATACATAAAACATGACAGAATGCATTAATGATGCTCACTGTGTTCCTCCCTCTTCAGGGCCAAAGCTGCACCAGCTCAAATTCCAGAAAACCCGTGGTATGGATTGGAATGTATTCAACTAAATACTTAAAAACCCAACAGGTATGAGTTAATTACATCAAGACTTTATTTGCAACAAATACATACACTTGCTAAAAAAAGAGGTGGATTGCAGCACATGAACTATTTTATGAATTTGTTTTTAAAGACTTATTGAGTGAAGAAAATATAATTTTTAGGGTTTTCAATATTCTGTTAATATTACAGTAAGGCACTCTACATAGCATTTGGAAATCAAAGCTCTCTCCTTGTCTAAGAATCAACAAAGTCACTTCTGATTACAGTATTCTGTACAGAATATTCTCCCCTTGCAATTATTCCAACTTCCATAGCTACAGCAGGATACATGCTAATTGAATGGTAGTGAAATTTCAAAATGGAAATAATTGTTTCACCTTTAGTTTCCCAGTGACATTTATATCAGCCTCACTTACAGACTTTTCATTATATAAAACTATATAATGGACACTATAAAACTATATAACATTATATAAAATTTTATAACAGATATAACAGAAACCCAAGCTGTGACTGCAACCCAGAATGTGTCTGCTCTCCTATTGCTCCTGGCTCTGAAGAGCTAAGAAAATAAAGTGTGGGAAATGGGAGAAAATATGACACCAAGGTAACAGGATATAATCCAAACGCTGCTAAAAGCAGGAGTCGGCTGATTTCAATTTTTTTGAGCTTTGTTTCTGTAAAAACATGCCCCATTCATATTGTCCAGGAGGTAACAGAAATGACAAAATGTATTGATTTTGAAATACCTTCTCAAGTTTGAAGGGCTATGCAGACACCAGTTTCTCTGGTGAAGAAAGTATTATCTAGGAGCAAACTGAAAGTTCTCAGAACTGTACTTTTCAATGACACATTACAACATTAGCTCTGCTCTCCTCCCATATTCCTCATAGGTCTCATTTTCAAAAAGAAAAACGTGTCAACAACTTCCTTGTTATTTAGGACAACAAACTGAGAGCTGTTCTGGGACACTGCAGTCAGAAATCTGTAGTTCTGCTCGGGGCAACTTTATGAAACTGTTTATATTTATCTAGTATGGAAAAACACCTTTTGCCACAGCCTACTTTTGCTGAGCAAGCATATCCAGCAGCTCCTTGTCTATGCCGTGGCTGCCCAGCTCCCCTAAGCTGTAGTATCTGTGCAGCACCTTCTCCTCTGTCACAACCACCACTCGAAGGCCGTGTGTATCCTGGCCCAGCTGACATCCTATAGCTGATGACACCACCATTTCCAGGCCTTTGTAGGACCCTCCAGCATTCCTATGGTAATGCCCAGAAAATACAGCTCTAATGCCTGTTAAAAAAACAAACAAACAAAAAGACAGTATGTATTTAGTTAGCGCCTTACAGGTGTCACAGTTACCTGCATTCTTTAAATGGCTTGTTGAGCACAAAATTCAAACTAAACCATTTACCCAAACTTGTATTTTAAATAAATAATTAGCAAACAGTAGTAAATCATTCTAATAGTAATAAATAATTTATCAAACTTTATATTGTGCTCCACCATCAGTGTTTAGGTTACTGGACTCCGAGTTCTCTATGCCCACTGCAAGGTGTGTTTGTTGTCTCCCCACCCCTTTGCCTAGAAAGAAGGGACAGTCCAGGGTCAGCTGATTAAAATTAGATACCTGCCTAGAGAATGATGGTGCTGAAACCCAGGCTGAAAGGCAAAGAGAGCAGAGCTGTATTTGTCAATTAGGATGAAGAAAATTTACTAAGGAGAGCTTAAACCTATACACCCAAGGCCAGTGACCTTAAAAAAATAAAAAGGGCAAGATAAACAAATAAAAAACATGCATGAGAAGAATAAGTTGTAGTCATTTCACGAGACATTGAGGGTATCAGATGGAACAGAGCCAGGTACATCAAAGAAATCTAATAAAGCAGAAGAGGTTGTGAGTTTTAAGAAGAGGGAAAGAAAGAGGAGCAGCCAGAAGAAAGGTTGACGCCTGCAAGAGTCAGGCTTGGAATGACAGGAATCAACATTTATCTGGTATGGGGACAAACAAGGTAGGTTGACTCTGATTCTTTCTCTATTTTTAATTACTTTAGGCTGTTCTGTTTACTTTTTAAAAAAATAGTTTACTTTTATTTTGGACTTTACTGGAGTAAAAACTCTATAGTTTTTACAGAAATTCTGAAACTATTTGAAATTAAATGAATTCTGTCATCCTCACCTCCAAACCAATAATTTCTACTTTTTGTTTCTGCTGTCTTGCAAACATAAACAAACAAATGGGTAGAAGCTGTATTTGTTATTCTGAATGGCCTTTTTGATTGTCTTTACAAGTCAGATTCATGCTGCCAAATAATTATTTTCCCCTCCCCATATTTGATAAATTTTAATAAAATGTTTCTGTTACTACAAAATGATGAAATCTCCTTGAGTCTGAGTAAAAAAAAATTATCTTGTTGCAAAGTACTTCTCTTTCCTCTCAAAGTTTGCAGACTCCTTCACAAGAGAGTTGAGAATGCAGCTTCCTCCCTAAGAGAGAACACTCTGCCCTCCACAAAGCTTTTCATTCCCAGCTTATTCCAGCCTCCTTTGCCATTTAGCCTTTCCATGCTCTGCCCAGAGGTACAGCTGAGCACCACAGTAAACAGCATTCAGAGTTTAGTAAAAAAAAACATCAGTTTTCTTGCTGATTTAAAGTAGTGCATGTTTTATTTTGAAAGGAAATGTGGAGTTAGTACAACTAGCTAATTTTACACGTGAGATTTGGGATTAGGTTTTGGCATGCTTAGTCCAAGGTCCTTAGACCTTTGGTCCAGACTCTTTCAGCTTCCTGAAGCTGCATCTAGTGCTACTTTATATTATTGTGAAACAGAAAAATTACTGGACCAGATGGCTAAAGATACTGGAAATTTTGTTGGCAGGCCAGAGAGGGGAATTTGTGAGACTCTACAACCTTAAATGATGTTTAAAAAATATAAAGCTCGCAACAACTGATTTTGCCTTCAGACAGCAGAAATCCTGGAAAATAGCAGAGGGAATTTAAAGCCAGTTAGCTGTAATGAGGGACATGCTGTAACTTCACATGGAAATCCTTATTTCTCTAGCCAGAAAAAACCTTTCACATTTTCTCCTGCAGTAGATTTAGACCTCTTTCACAGAGATAAAATGAAAAGGGAAGTAGGTGAACCCATCTTAAGACAGCTGGCTAACATCAATCCTTTGCTTTTGTGGGGGTGAGTGATTTGAAGACTGACATAAAATATATAAACTTGGCTCAAAGTAGAGTTAAAAATTAAGCAGCTTGGAAAGCAAAATATAAATTATTCTGCTGTGTGTCTGGTAAGAGCTACATGGGCTTTCATATTTCACATCCAAGCCCTTCTCAAGCAGCAAATGAGTCAAGGTAGAAACAGGGCATGAAGCCACCTTGTCACTGAGCAGTGGAACATGAGCCTCCAACTTGTTCCCCTGCTTTAGTGTATCAGGGCTGATTCTCCTGCTGCTGGAGCCACTCCTTGGGCTGCTGCAGGAGCTGCACCTCTGACTAAAGGCTGCAGGACAGCTCTGGAGCTTGCTCTGACTCAAACCCAGCTAAACTGGTGAAGTGTTTTTACACCTTGGGAGAAACCCAGTTAGAGTCCCTCACAAGGCAGTGATGGAATACAAGAGTCAGAGGCTGTTACTCTGACAAGGCAACAAGGCCTTTTCAGTATCTTCCACTTTTTGGGGCAGGTAAGGAGAACTAGTTCATTCTAGGAAAAAATTAAGAACAAGTATGAATCATAAACCCATAGTGGGGTGCAAATCTATGTGACACACTTTTAGTAACAGAAATAAATACTCTGGAAGGGAATTAAATTCTCTCTTTTTACTGGAAGCATCTGTGTCCTAAAGTAGCATCTTCCCACCATCCAGAGAATTTAACATTTGGGTTTAAAAAAGGAAAAGAAGCCAAGACTTTGTGTCATCATATATGTAAACCAAACCCTGACTAAGTGTAATTAGAAGGATAACAGAGGATACAAAAGTCATAAAGGAACTGTAGTTATGCTAAAGAAAAGAAGTTCCACTTGCCTGATAATTCATGGAAAGACTTTGAGAAACCCATCCTACACAGAGACAGACACCAGTAAAAAATTATGCCCAGACTTCAGTTTTGAGAAACCCTTTGGTGCTGTTACTAACTCTTGTTATTGCTGGTTCCAGGGTGTTACATCTGAACAAGGAAGCACTCAGGTCACTGCTGGGTATTGACAGGAGGCTCACTGATGGCGTTTTTCTGCAGGAGCACTTTTCTGTTCACTCAGCTCTACTGCACCCACTCTGGGAGTTAGCACAAGGAGGAAAGCTGAACCAGTCACTGCAGTAATACCAAGATGACAAGCAGGCAATTTACTTTGCTCTTGCTTTTGATCTTTATCATAAAAAGGATCTTAAGAGATGTATGCACTCAGATTTAATTTATCAATTTCAGATGTTTTTCTGAAGTAATAATGTCAAGTTGCTAGCACCAGACATCCCCCACCCCTTTTTTTCCCCCCTAACTCTGTGAGGAAAGAACAGTGTCCTGGCAGACCTCATTTTTATAGCCCTCTTTAATATATCCCCAGCTCATTTAAAGGCATCCAGCTATACACTAAACATACAGTCCCTTCCCACTACAAAAGAAAAAAAGGTAGAGCAGTGATTTGTTTTTATCGCTGGTTTCTTAAACAGCAGCTGGAAAAAGCATTGATATAAAAGGTGTATGACCTACAAAAAAACTCCAGTGTAAGTAAATGTCCAAAGAACAGCACCTTCACAAGCATTCATGATTTCATTTTTTATGAAATACAAATATTTGAATTTAAATGTGATTGGAAGTTTCACAGTATCCATTTACTAAAAAAAGCTGGATTCATTACTGCAAGACACTATTCATACCTAATGGATTATTAATTAAAGGAAAAATGGATTAAAATCTGAATAAAGTAAAAAACTGTGCAGACAGTTACACTAAAAAAAAAGCAAAACATTCCACACACCCTGTTTCTGTGATCATCATCATCATCTGATGTCAGACTGCCTAACAACACAACACAGATTACAGAGTATCTGCTAAGGAAAAAAGGTCTGAACTGCCAAATCAATTTTTGATCAGGACTGGAAGCCAGAGATACAGGGCAGGCTCCACCCAGTGCTGGGTACCAGGTCTTGTTTTGTCTGAGCTAAAACTATACTTGGGTCATGAAAACACCTAAACCCCCTGAGCTTCATGCCTGCTACAAACATGAGTTTTATGAATCAGTCAATATGGAAAAGAAGTCAGTGTCTTTGTGAAAAAAGGTTTAGATACAGGAATTGCTTCTGATTTTAGTAAACAAAAGCTGTTCTCCTGCCAAGCAATTTACCATCATTTTCTGATCAAGCACAAAATGTTCTTTTTAGTTCTGATCTGAAAAAGCTAAATCTGAAAGACAAAAAGATTTTCCATTTCCAAAGATCTGATGATAACTCTTTTTCCCTTCAGGATAATGCATCCCTACTAAGGGATGAAATACCTATTTTGGTACAAGCTCTTTGAGCCCAGTGCAGCCTACTTAGCAAAAATAATTCATGATGTAACAACCAAGTCAAACAAGGATTGTTCAAGAGTCATGTGATGAAATTAACACTTACATATGTGGATAAGCCTTAGACTTTTCATCAGCTCAGCCATGAAACAAGCTAATAAACACCTTGGTTTTATGCTAATTCACAGACTGCATTATGGCCCTTGAGGCTGTAAGGCCACACAGTGGCTGTGGCAAGGCAAGAGAGGAGTGCTGGGGAGGGGAATTACCAGCTTGTGCAGTTCAGCATACTGCCTTTGATGCTGCCTGTTTCATAAGCAGAATCTTTACAGCACAACTCAATTCTAAGGAAATTTCAAACCAAGTTCATATTTTCATTTGGATACCTTTTCCCGAGTCAAAACCACAGTATGAATATTTGACTCATGGTTTCTATTGCAGACATTTTTCAACAGGAAATTCAAAAGCACCTCTGAAGACTTTCCTCCCCCCTTTTTCATTTCCCCTGTCTGCTTTCTAAAGCCAGCTCACCAAATAAGTAGTAGAGCTTCACCAATCTCTTGTTGATTTGCATCTTCCTCACTTTAACAGCTTTGGGAAGTTGGACAATTTTTACCAGCATTTCCCATCTTCTCTTTTTCTGTTGGTTCTCTCTCCAGGCTTTGTGACCCACACCAGCACAATGGATTAAAAGGTGCTTTTCTTACAGACAGGTTGTAACAGGTACAGTTCCACTGCCTCCCTGACCGAACAGGAAAGGTACCTGCACAAGTGTCTGAGACCTGCTCTGGATGCTGCACAGAAAAGGCTGACACAGAAAGGGATCAGGAGGCTCAAAGGGATCCAAGCAGGCTCAGGAGCAGCTGCCTATGCACAACCATCACATCCTCACAGGCTGTAGCAGCTCTGATTTTATAGAGATTATTCTCTGTACTGTGGCCATCTTACAGCACTTCTGAGCTCCCAAGCAACCCAAAGCTGAGGAATGTTCTGAAAGAAGCCAAGTCCTAACTGAAATATTCACCACCTTTTCCAACCCTGCAGATACTGAAGAAAACGAGTAGAAAACTTCAGCTATCCCAGTGCTGTTAGCACACTGCTGATTTGATTTCTGACAAGACTCAGATGAGAAAAGACTTCATTACACAAAAAGCAACTGCAACTGAATATTGTGCAGGAGGCAGTTTGTTAGCAGGAGAAGCTGAGGTTATTTTACAGAATTTTACAAGTGCAGCATATTCCTTCTACAAATTATCCTTTATCACTGAGAAAAACCGTTCTGTGGCACCAGGGAAAAGGGTCAGCATGATTGTGATGCAATTGCTTTGTAAGAGAACAAAGGCATTTAGCTGTGTCTCATGGACAGTTCCCCTGGGAGTGGTAACATCCCTGCCTTAGCTTCTTGTGCACCTGCAGTCCTGTAATTCCCAGACTCTTCCCCCTTACTTGGGACTTCACGACTGTCTTCTGTAGCTTAGAAAAATGTAAGTACATGGAAGTCTGGGCATGTTTTCACCTCCATGGGACTCTGGCCTGCCTTCTCTATGCCCAACAAACAGCCACATCTTTTCTACTCAGTCTTTTGAGCAGCCTTTCTGTTTCAGGAGTAGTTAAATCATGTTAATGTCTCTGTTTTAGACAAGAAATGCTAACCATCTTTTTGCTTTATGAAACAAACAGGTATATTCTGTAACCATGCAACAGTAAGGTTTTGTGAAACAAGTAACACCTCTTTTCTTAACTTCTTGAAAAATCTACTGTTTTCTAGTTTAATTCAAGAAATATAGACTGAGCCCCAGTCTCTAGGGAAATTGAGTTGCAATGACACAAGATGGAAAATAATGCACCCACGTTTACCTTGAAATATAAAAAACCCCAAAGAACCATGCACCAGGGAAACAATTTTTCTCACACAATCAGATAACATTGGGCTGTAATTCAGACTTGAACTAGTTTAAATTCCAGAGGTGTCTGACTCCAATTTCTGTAATTACACTCATTTCTGTGTCTTGATTCCAAAACCCCCTGAATTCTGAAGAAGCTGCTTTCCAACTCTAGTTCCAAATGTACAAACCTCATTTTTGAGGCAGGTTTGCTGTGTCCAAAATGTGACTGGCCTCACCTTAGGTGGAAATCAAACTGCTCAACCCAGCACTATGGACAGAGTAAAAATATAGGAAAAAAATTACCAACATAAAAATAAACCAAAGAAAAGCAAGCAGATTTTCCAAATTAGGAGGAGAATGCCTGGAATAATCAGCATAGGCAATCAGTAGCATGCTTTATTTAGACTGAGCCTTCAATTAAATAAATGCTTTTCTCAGCAAAAGCAAATGAGACTGTAAAAGAAGGAGAGGGCTAAATTAGTGCAATATGAATGACATAATAAATATGTAATGGGTACAGTACAGACCTTGCCTCTCTTCCCATGCTCTCTGTAGAGAATTTTGGGGGAAAAAAAGTGGTTCTGACTGAACAATGAAATTTATCACATGGTTCAAATTATCACCTTTTAAGTGTTGATTAATGAACTACTGTTTACAGTAACTGAAGGCATGAATCAATGTTGATGGCTCTCCACCCAGACTGCAGGTGAAGTTCAAAGCAAACAAATGGAGGCACTTCTTCACAAGCAGTGAAACATGAAATTCCCTCCTTCAGACCATTGTGAAAGCTGGCAGTTTTCACAAATCAACTGAACAAATCTAGAGAGTAATCACTGAATTGCATTATTTTGTTAACACTAATATGACACAATAAGTCCTTGAAAGAAAAATTCTTGGAGGTGGGAAGAGGCCTTGAAAGAAATACCATTATGTACTTTTCTATCCTGTGCCCTTCACAAGAGTTTGGGGAGTATGAGCAGCAGGACACTGGGCTATTGAGACCCTCCTTCTGGTCCCATTATTCTGCTTTTCAGTTAGCTGTTCAAGTTTAATGATAAAATTACATTTTAAATAGCGTTATCTTTATCCAAAAATCCCTGAGTCACCACCCAAACCCTCTTGCTCAGTCGAGGACTGAAGAAAGAGGACAGACTAGAAAAAGCTGATCTTAGATACATTTGTCCCCAAATGTGCAGGAGCTAGAGGGGGGCACCAGTAGAGCCAAAGTGGAAGAAAACAGGGGGAGAAGCAGTTTTGTAAAGACATTAAATTGTATTGGAGGATCAGAATGTTATCAACACTCCTGTACCCTGTCATAGTTTTCAAGGACAGGAGAACGAAGTATCCAGGCACAGGGAGATGCCAGCCTGAGATGTGTGGGTACACTCCCACACAGTTAAGAGTACAGAGGTATTTTGTAAAAGGCAGTGTTTGTGGCAAATACAACCATTTAAGTCATATGGATAAATTGATATTGAACATTTTCCCTGGAGTATCAGGCACAAACTGGCTTTTCTTTCTTCCTTTCCCTTGCAGAGTACAGCTGCTGTCTGAAGTGCTAAACAATGTGGTTGGTTCAAGAGTAATACCTGTTCTCACAACAATTTTGCACTCCAAAATGATGTTCTTTCAGCTTCCCTACAAGAACCACATTAACCATAGGCATTTTCTGCTGCACCTTTTTTCTCCCTCTGGGCACGTGGTGTACCTCATCTTTTCAAGACTCCAGTGCTACACAACAAATGATAATATTTAGAAGTCTTTGAAAACAAAATCTCTTCAGTGGAATAGAATTGATTTTATCTCACTGCAATTTCAGAGTGCTCACATTGCCTCATCTGCCAAGCAGGTGTTACAGCAGCAAACAAAGATGTGAAAGCATCAGTCACAGCACTGTTAACAGAAGTGCTCAGTACTCAGGCAGTTCTCAGACCCTGTTATCAAAAAAAAAAAAAACAACCAACCAATAATTTCCCACCAACAGAGTTCCAGTAGAAGGAAACAGTCCCACTGGTAAGTATTTGGGATCACCACCCTCCCTTTCATAAACTCTTTGGTCAGTCCTCAGTAACACATGGAATTATTTTGTGTAGCCCTTTTGAAGCTCTCTTTTATCCTTCCCTCTAAGAAGAGCTGTATGAACAAAAGAGAACTGAGTAATTAGGATTTACATTGGACAGCTCTATAAGCATCTCAATAAAAATATCTCATGCATTCTTGTTTGCAAACAGTATCCTGCAAACATGCAGGAAACCTCTGCCTTAAATTTGTTTTGTACACTAAAGAATCAGGAGTTTGGTGTGGCTGGTGGTCAGTGGGTCTGTGTAAGTAAGGATGAGATATTATTTTGCAAAGTATATTTATGTCAAAAGCTTCTTTCTGTAGGACAATACTAAATAGAGCTATACAGAAAAGGATTTTAGTGTCATTTGTTTTTCCTGTATTACCAGAGGAGAAACAAAAGGCACAGCCAGAGGGTGATTCCAGATCACCTAATTAGAGCACTGGTCTAAATAAGCCTTTAGAGGTGCTGTCTCTAGAAGGTCACTCTGTCCTTCAAGTCCATTTTTGTTAATGCCTCTTCTGACCTTTCAGTGGAATTTACTTCCTGGTTTTGTTACTGTTTTCCATTTGAAAGTGATGCTTTCTCAGAGAGCTGACACAAACCCCAAACAGTCCTGGATTGCTGTGTGCTCTGAGGATCAAGAAGCTTTAGCCCACTGGATAAAACTGACTTCAAAAATTTATCCAAGAATAAACATAACAATGTCCTTACAGACTATCTGTATTTTTTATTTGCTGCTGAATTTCTGAAAAAAAAAATAAAATTTAAAAATCTATGTCTATGTGTATCTCCATGCAAGACTTACATTACCCACAACCAGGGAACTGTTCTTACATAGAATATACCAGATATGGTCACTCTACCTTGCTGTAAGTGCATAACTGCAGACCTTGAAAGAGGTTGATCTTAATCACTGAAGTTGAGAGTATTGAAATTATCTTAAATAATGACACATAAGCACTGGGATTACTCACTCAATGTATGGGCTTTGCCAAAATCAAGGTCTCAATGGCAGGAAGATGAAAATATTACTCCCCTGTCAACTCTGATTACACAACAAAGAAAATAATGAAACATAGCATATGTTGTCTGGTAAATTTTAGAAACAACAGCTTTCAACACTCCATGCTTTAATTTTGTGCTCAAATATATCTCAGCTGTGGATGTTCTGAAAGCTTCTTCTTCCTTTAACACTACTCTCCTGTCACAACATTTCTAAGAGGAGAATGTAGATATATCACACTCTTCTAATGAGTAAAGGTGTTAGAAGTTACAGCACCTCCAGTCACAAATATAATGAAAAAATACACCATTTAATGAAGTTGGTTTGTTATTTTTGCCCCTATGTACATATTAAGTACTTTTAACCACATCTGAAAAAGTGCTTTGAAGACACCTGGATGAATTTAAAATTTTTTAATTAAAAGAAGCTAAAGACTGTAGGGAATTTCCTTCTTTATATTTCTATCTCTGGTCTAGTTATTTTCTCTAAGATGCAACATCTCTCAGCTACATAGACCACCTATATTGTTCATCTAACTCTGAAACAAGACCTTTTTTCAACCCTGTTGGTGAAAAACCACCTATTGATTTAGGTTTTATTCAACAAAGCTCTTAAACAAGTTCAGAAATTTGCTTAAGTGCTTTAGTTGATTTGTGCCATTAAGAAACATTTATTACTATATTGTATTAAGTAATGTAAGTAATGCTAAGTGTAGCAGTGATGGTTCTCATGACAAAGTCTTTAAAAGATTGTCTATAGCTCAGCAAAAATACCCAAACTTTTCAGGTCATAGAAAAAAATATTTAACATCCTAAGAAAATTTACTGGAATGAGATATGTAAGAAAAAGTAGGTCTTCTATTACATAAAGTGCCTAATTTGAAAACTTAATTTGCTGCTTATGTTTATCAAAGACACATGATTTGCAGACCAGATTTTTGGCTAGACCATTATTACTTCTTTATTTTCCCTACTATGCTATGAGGAAACCTATTTATATCAGCACTGTAAAATCCTTAAAAGCTGAATATGCATTTCATGCAGCAGAGTCGAGTGACTCCAGCAGATCTTACAGATGAGAACGTCAGGTCAGCTCTTTCACAGTTCCTGCACACGGGTTTTTTCTGTACTTAACTTCTGCATGTAGAAGAGACAGAGCTTTGACAACTCAGGCTCAACCTGCAGAAGTTATACCAATATACCTTCAGAAAGGTATCTCTGCTTAAATGCTAAACTCTGCTCTCAACTGTGTTGGTTTTCACTGTGACTGAAATCACATTTTCAAAGACAATAGTTGTTATAATGAATTTTTTAAAAAATGGTCTAGCAGGATTTCTTAGCAGCTTACAAGTATGGTTTAACACTGCACAGTAGTAATACATATTTACAAGTGCCAGATTTTCAATTATAAATATTTATCATAAGGACATGATTTTATCTTTAATTAGCCCAACTGTTAAGGACACTTCCAATGTGAGAAATGTAATTCAGTATTTCATACCAGATGTAGCCTCTACAGTTCTTTTATCTCTGCTTGTTATGAGCAGATACTTACACCAAACCCATTATGTAACATGGGAGTGATTAGAAGAGAATAACCATGGAAGATCTGGGCTTTGGAATTAAAATAAGAATGTTCTGAAATTGCATACCTCACTCTAAAGCACCTGTGCAATATGACCATACTTTAAGTATCTGATAATTTCCTACACAATCCATACGAATTTCTTGTTCTCAGAAAGACCTGAATTACTAGATTGTCCTTCCTTCCCTGTACTCCTCTAACCTGCTGAGGTATGGCTCCATGTTTGACACTTCTATAAAAAGTATAAACATGAGAACTGGGATAATTCCAGGTTTTATCCTGGGTTATAAACACCTGAAATGTGATGCCCATCTAATAATGCCAAACAGCCCAAACCATGCATGTTACTGACATAATGACACAAGAAACAAGCACTGAAGCNAAGGAAGGGAGGAAGGAAGGGAGGAAGGAAGGAAGGGAGGAAGGAAGGAAGGAAGGAAGGGAGGGAGGAAGGAAGGGAGGAAGGAAGGAAGGAAGGAAGGAAGGAAGGGAGGAAGGAAGGAAGGAAGGGAGGGAGGGACTGGTGAGAGGCTGGGGGAGAATAATAGTGGCACCTGGTGGTTTCCTAAAAAGACAGATTGACTTTCTTTTTGCAGAATAAAGAGTTAAACCAAATTTCTAAATTAAAAAAAAGCAAAGTAGATTGAGATTTCATTAACATATAGTGTGTTTTAATCCTCCAAGAATGTATGAATTGAACTGAGGGAAAACCAACTTCATGTCTAATGATATGCTAAACTTGAGTATTCTTTGGCAAAGCAGAGGTTCAGAAAGCAAGTGGTGTCCTTGCCTGTCTGTGCCTCTGCCCCTCCATGCCAACAGCCTCTCTGCAACCCGCTGAGACCTCTGTGGTCTCACAAAGGCTGCTCTTCAAGAGAATAATAAAATGGAAACAGAACGCACCCGTTACTAAGGAAACTCTGAGCCAACTTTTGATTCAGCTCATTTTTCTCAGCAGTCTGAGTTACTAAGCTGCCTGTTCTCTGTATTCATTTCATTAGCAAAATGTTTGATTATTGGCTTGCAAATGTTACCTATTGACTCAGTGTATATGCCAAAGATCAGTGTTTAAACACACTCATTAAGGAACCAAACAACTTATTAGAGATGGGAATGAGGGACACAAGGAAAAATGATGGAGGGAACAGGAAGGTGGCACAGAAAGGAGTTTGGGAATTTCTTCCCTAGAGTTGTATTGCTCACTTCCCATTCCATTCCTTTCCCCCATCATTTGAAGCCTTCCCAGCTTCTGGTTAAGCCTCTGGAAAGGCTTCTAATGTAGCAACAATGTTACAATCATGATGTTTTGCATAATTTCTTTTACCTCTTGACTAATTATATTCCCAGTATTGAGTGCTGTCAAATGTTAGTAAACCAACTGGATGACAGAAAATTCTGGAAGGGAACTGCTTTGGTTCCCACACTAATGCCAATTTCCTGGAATACGCCCATGAACTAGATGTGCTGCAGTCCATGGCACACAGTCACAGCTGCCCAGCTCTCCATGAGCAACACCTCCCACTGTGTTAATACAACAGAAAAATGAAAAAAAAACCACATATGAGGTATTCTCAGCATGTCTCCTTATGGGGAAAAAAACCCCCACTTGTAAATCTTGAATCTGCAAATATATCAGTGCCCTGGAGAGCCCTCAGATAGCTGAATTTTGGCCCCACTGATTGGAAACAGTAGGAGATTGAGAGCTTGAAAATTAGGCTGAGTTGGATGAGGCCGGGCTTAACAATTATATGGTAAATTAGGAACAAGGTCATAAAAAATTTGCATTGTTCAGTAATCCAAATAATGTGCTCTCTTATAGATACAGAGAAAATGACATTCTGATGCA
The DNA here is from genome assembly GCA_013398075.1 of Notiomystis cincta. NCBI lineage: Eukaryota > Metazoa > Chordata > Aves > Passeriformes > Notiomystidae > Notiomystis > Notiomystis cincta. Next base: position 15,985 of record VZRX01007977.1, on the reverse strand, counting down.
GCGATGGCAGGATGGCAGGAAATTTTGAGGGACTGGCACACTCCAGGAACATGAAGGCAATTACCAGAAAACAATGGGAACAGCATGGAGGAGTAGCTGTGTACTGTGTCTGTCTCCATGGCACTCAAGTGGCATCACACAAAGCTGAGGGATTTGGTACAATTACTCATTTAGCACATGCTCCACCTGCCCTTCATCCCAGACATAGCCCCTATTAGAAACGGATGTGCAAAGGATTGGTTTTAGCAGAGCAAGACTTGTTTTAACACTGAATAAATCTGGGGTGCATTACACTCTTGGTTTAAAATTGGCTCAGTGTGGGAGAAAGCAACCTCCAAGGTAATTGTGAATTCTGTTTCCATGTTTTATGTAAAACATAAATTCTGTATTTTTCTCCTATGGCAATACCTGATCTTCTACTCTGTGGGCAGGAAAAACTCAGGTTGTCTTGTATCTGTCAGTACTTGCAAAATGGAACCCTTGCTATTTATGCTAAGGAACTTTTCATGTTTAGCTTTTTACTTTTCACTCAGTTTTAAATTTTTTTTGGTACTTTTTACAGGTGAGTAGATTCAGCTGATAATTTTGATCTATGGGAAACAATGAGGCTTACAAGCTGTATTAAAAAATTCCTTGAAAACAGTACCGTTTAAGTTAAATGTATTTTGTCTGGCAGCAGAAGCATTAATAATTTGAAACAAAAATTCAAGAGTACTGAAGTTTGAGAAAATACCTGCTTTATGAAACTTTTCCATTATCTCCTGACGAACTGATTTATCCAAGTTGAAATAATCGTGGTCTTCATCAGGTTTGCTCAGAAACAGAGGGATGTGCTGAAATACAATTATATGCTTGCATTTCTGGTTTGCAGCAACAGCCAGCTGCTCATCAAGCCAGGCATCCTGAGCTTGCCTTAACTCAGGGCACTTAGAAGAATCAAAGTATAGCTGGGAATTCAGCACAAGAAAGAAAACACCTCCAACCCAAAAGCTGAAGTAGTCATCTCCCCAGTTCTTGCAATAATCATCTATGGTTTCTCTTGTTGGAGTATTGCCAATATCATGATTCCCACTGACAAATACCAGTGGTATGTCCTGGTCAGTGTTTTTCAGAACATCCTTTAAATCTTGCTCTTGGTTTTTTTTCCACCGGCTTCCTAAAGGGAAAAAAACAAAACCAAAACATTTGAGTGTTTATGTTTTTTCCCCCACCTTCATTGTTAGCTTTTGTTTATGGTTCATAGTAAGAAAATACTGTGTATTAGGTGTGATCATGGAAACATTTTGACCTTCTCCCTGTACACCCAACCCAGCCCAGTCCCTCCCTTACCACGGCCTCAGCCATGTTCAGCAGCTGGCCTGAAGGCAGGCTCTGGACAGGACCCAGCAGAGCACAGCAGTAGGTGATGCCATGGTCACTGCTTTGCACCAAGGGCTTCAGCTGATTCTCTGCATCTTACACTGATGATGTGGGGAAAAAATGCAGCAGCCTTGGATGGTGTAACAGCACAAGGGTAAGAACCAGGTCAACTTCTGGCTTATATTAATGGGTGTGCAACAAAATTAAGGATTGCTGGGTTTGAGGTGTTTTTTTTTCATTACAAGAACTATTTTAACAGCAAAAATTTAATCAGTGTCTTGTGGTGACTTATTTATATGATGAGTCTCTTTTAATAATAAGTATGCCAATAATTTCAGAAAAAATGTAGTTGTGTACTTTGCTAGTTCTCCCTGCATCTCTGCCTTTATATTAATATGCACATCCATACAGCTACACTTCTGGATGTCAGGAATGTGTCCCTGCCTAGGAAGATTTATCTTATTGACAGACTGATTTACAAGCACTGAAAAAAATTAGAAAGGAAATTTTAAAAGGGATGTTATTTTCTTCTAATGATGACAGAGGTTTTCCTATGTTTTCTAAAGACTAATCTTTAACTAGAGGCCATAGATATGATTAATGGTAATGAATTAAATGAGCACATACAAATCGTATTTGTCCTGCAATATCTAACACAGATCTAGCATGGGCCCATTTCAAAAATAATAACTCCATTTTTAACCAAGAAGCTGTGACAGGATTTTTACAGGAACTCTGAATTCAGGTTTCTAACATACACTTGCACACAGGTCTGTGCCAATTAATCACCATGTCCTTTTATATTTCCTAACTACACACACAGACAGAAATGCATAAAGTGGTTCCTGTATTGCAACTATGAGATAAATGGGGCTTTTACAATTTCTTCAAAATACTTACGAATATGTTGACAAACATTAACTCTTATTAACATTTGTTTTATTAATATTTTGTTTTACATGCCCTACAAATACAGATTTTAGTACCACCTTATTTGTTACTAGAATTCTACGGCTTTAGAAAAAGACTGAGAAAAAACCCATATTAGGTCTAAATTATGGCTAAATGTAAGAATATTGATATTAGGTGCATAAAATCAAAATCCACAAGTCTCTTGGGTTTAACTGCTGCAGAGGGTAGAAAGTTATTGTAGGAAAATCGTGACAAATACTGGGCATATGATACCCAGGGGAGCCTAGAAAGTAGTGGAGAGCAGTTCACTTTTTGGAGGTTAATGATCAATTTAGGCTGTTTTTGTTTATCCCAGAAAAAACCAAATAACATCTATATTACTCAAAGAAGCTGAATTTTAGAAAATAAAACCAAAAATTCGAATAAACCTGACACACTGCTGTCCATAGGGTAAGGAACCTGGCTGGGAGTGCTGCTTTTCCTGCCACTCCCCATTTTCCTATGGAAAGAGTTGGAAATTTCAAGCTCTAAATAAGAAAATGTATGGGAGAGGAGGGCAGGGAAATGCAAGGGGGGAAGGCTCTGTTCATATCTATGTAAACACATTACACCATGTTAAACTCCATGCTATCACTTTGGGAAATGTAGCTAACAGTTGCAGAGTATAAAGACATTTATGCAAAAGTTACAGAAATAATTTGCAGAATTATGTATACCTCTTCCCAGCGGTGAAATTCAAGCTCTAGAGACTAACACTTAGATTAGATTTGTCGACAGCAGGGCACTGATTCCCTCATTTAATGAAATATTATTTCTATAGCAACAGAGAAACATATTCAGTGTTTATTGCAGAAAACAGATTGCTCAAAATGGAAAACAAGGTCTCTGCCCAAGAGCCTAGGAAATCATACTAAGGAGAGATTGGTTTAGAGCAACTGCATCTTGCCTTGACCTTTTCTTGGTAGAAGGTCAAAACAACTTCAAAAGAAGAGAATCCCATGGAGATAATGGTGTGAGAAAGTGGAGGAATGTCTCAGGAGCCCTTGGGGCAGTGCTGGAGAGGAAGGGCTGGGATGTACCCTGGCCCTGAGCTGCCCGACCACAACACACAATGTGTGCCATAAGGAGCCCTCCTGAGACACCTCCCCCTGACTTTACATCTGAGGTAAGGAACAGGTAAAGAAGATAAAGACAGTGGTAAAGAAGGCAGCCACTGCTGGAAAATTAAAGTGGTCCCTGCCACAGCATAAAAAATATCCTTTTAATCTCTCTCAGGCACAGAGCTATAATATCTAATTATTCCAATTATTATGAAGAATATTTCTGTTTGATGGACATTTACTTCTTTGACTTAGAGGGAGCTTTGTTTTAGATAAATAGGGAAATAATATAGCACCAAAAGGCAAAAAAAAAAAAATTATTTGTGAAGTGCCAAGGTAGATGCAACCGAAATAAATTTCTGTGATGTTTATCCTGGCATCATGCGCAGTGACATTTTTTTAATCCCAGGACACAATTTTCTGTCTTTATGTTAGGTTGTGCAAATAAAGTCTTGCCCTGAGATAAATGACTTCACAAATTAATAGCCCATAAAGGGCAGCTTGGCTTTTATGAAAAACATGAAAGTGAGAACTGTTGCTGGTGAGTTGGGTGCAATTTTCCACAGCTTCCCAGTCTATCATTTTTGAAAGCTGAGTGATGTGAACAGGAGCATAAAGGTGCAATGTCACTGTGCCTGTTGCATGACAACTTTCTGTGTATCCCTGTTTGCCTCAACACCTCCAGTGTTCTGTCCTGCGCTGCTTAAAGGAACCAAGACAAGCAGCCTTCTTCATACACTAAAAGAGCAGACTTCAGTACTTTTACAGCATTTTTGCTGAAGCTGTCTTCAGTCAGCAGAATTCACAGATTATTCTGCCAAAGAAATAATCCTTTAACTACTAATCCTTAGTTACAGTTTCCTTTGGTATTCCACAGAAGGGTGCACCTCTCTAAGAAGGGGTTGGGTTTAGTTTTTGTAAGACACCAGCTATTAAAAACAACTTAAAGCATTGTTTCCCCCCAAACTGTATCTGCAATGCCGATGGCAATTTTTGTGTAACACGATCCTTCCCATACAGTAACCTCCACCAACACTGCAACTTTTCCTCCAGAAGTATTCCAAATGAAAAATTATCAATAAATTAACAACAGCACCAGTTTTTCTACTGATATGAATCAGGAGGGAGAAAGGGGGGGTTACGATGGCATTAAGAGGTGGTACCCCCAGGCATTCCTGGGTTGGTGTTAGAAGTCCAAGTACTCCCCCCAAGGCAGGAGAAGCCTTTAGCTCAGACACCTTCAGCCAATCTAGCAATATGCAAAAATCTGGCACAATCATTTCCTGGATTTCTCATTATTTGGCCTCGGTATTTTAATGTGTCCTAAAACTGTCCCAAACTTAGGGGAGCTGAAAACACATAATTTTTTAATGGAAAGCACAAATTTTCAGTTTGAAGAAGAAAAAAAGAAAAATTAAATTTTATGCCAGCAACACTCCTGAAAGGCCCTGATATGACAACTGCAATCTGTTTAACATTTAACCCAAGAGACTGACTATCAAAGAACAAGTAAGAGCTACATTGCAGACAAAAATACTATACAAAATATCAAATAGAAATAGTACCTACATTTGATAAAAGCAAAATCGAAAATGTCAAAACACCACTGATGAAAACGAGATTTAGAAAAACATTGGGCCCATTCCTTCTGTAACTTATGATGGTATCAGTAGTACTCTGACATCCAAAGACAATTAATTATTGTTGAAAGTAATCATGTGACTGTTAAAAAACAACAACAGACAGATTTGTGTCTTTTCCTGGGCCTTACAATGCACCACAATTGCTTAAAGCTAAGAGTCTAATTATTTTGAGCACTTCCTGTTCTTGAGACACTTGTCCTGCTCTGTGTGTTTTCATGACTGTCTGCAGTTGCCCTACTCCTCCATTTAGAGGACCTCCCTTAGCACTATTCCCTCAATTTCTAGGGAGGAGGGGAGTCCAAGGCTATACTCAAACATGCTCTTTCTTTTTTAGCTGCACTGGAGGAAATGTAACTGCTGCCCCCATCTCTGTGGGAAAGCAGCCTCCTCCTGTCAAACCATGACTACCTTTCATCTCTGTTCTTGTTTTGGATACCTGGTTGTTGGCTCCACATTAACAGGACTACAAGTGAGATCCTACATCGTCCCTGTGTGCTGACCCCTCCCCAGTGCCAGCCCCCCTGGTGCCCCTGCCACTTGGAAGACACCACAGGTCTGAACCCAGTGGTATCATCAACACCACAAGGTACCTGCCAGGCTCCTTCTGCAACTGCATCTGATTGCTATGGACTAACACAAACATAAATCTGAGCTCTATTCTTGCCACTTCTCAAAACACCAACCCACAGCATCCCTTTGGAGCACTGATGCAGATGGAGCTTCCCCACCCCAAAGCTCTGACACTGTTCCTTACTGAGCTGCCTTCTGTCCTGCCCTTCCCCATCTCATCAATATGGGTGACTCCTCCTGGCTGCCAAACTCTTCCCTCTACTCATCTCTTTACAATTCATCGTCCCATAAAAGCAGTGACTCTCTCACGGGCCATAAGCAGAATGAAACACCGTGGTCTCCATGTTCTTTTTTGTCCTAGGATGCTACAAAACCAAGTAACAGATGCAGAGGGCACTGCACAGAAAGGAAAGACCTCTCTGGCCACCCAGCTCAGTCTTACCGGTGCTCTTCATTGTTTCTTGTTTTAAACTTAAAAGCTTCCCCTCTGGTGTCTGCTGTAATGAACTAATGCAACACACTGTGTCATTCCAAATTATTACATGCAAGAATAAGCTGATCCATTTTAATAAACCCATTATGGTCATGTTCTGAAATAGGTTTTTTGCTTTAGTCTGTGCTGTAATAGCTAAAATGTCTCCTCTCTCTTCTTTAGACATATATATTTCTAATCTTCAAACAGCCTGAAGATAATTTCATGATGAACAAAAAATTATGCAGTTAAAAATAATGTAAATATGACTATATTAACTCCTGAACAAACTGACTGACTACATAGTCTAAATTACAAAGAACCTCATTTCATTAGTTCCAGTGAAAAGCAGAATCTGGAATACTCATTTGTCTACAGCTGTAAGCGACTTTTTCAGTACATTTGAAACAAGTAATAATCTGTTCTGAGACTCAAAAAGTGATCACACAAAAATTTCCTTGCATGAAAACACAAATTAAATTTATTATATAACTTTGGGCATTAAAACAACAAGGAATTTTAACTCTAGTTTAAGCTAATAATGAACAATTATTCCATTAAAGCAATGACAAAACCCCAAACTGAACAAGGAAGCCTATTAGGGGATCAACTGCTCCTGGTTTCAGTGCATGACATTAAATATAATGACTGCAAATGCTGACATTTTTCTGAGTGCCAGCCACACAGGTGCCCACTTAACAACCTAATTCATGGCATTTACTGCTCCATGTTCTGCTGTGAAAATAAGTATTATCCTTCACTTAAGCTCAACTCTGCTCTTATCCTTACTCATCTCCCAGCAACGCAGAGCTGTCACAGCAAGCACAGGCCACCACTGCCTTTGGGTCTGTGCTTCTGATGAAATCGTCACAAACAGGAAAAAATACCTCAACACTACAGTACCAAAACTAAACTTCATTAAAAAAAACTTCATACAAAGATCTAGTACTGGTACTAGATTTTTAGCACTGAATCTAGTACTTGTATCATAAAATGTAAGATCTGAGAAAATTGTGTAACTAATTACACCTCCAAAATTTTAGTATCTAGAGAGATCGATCTGCCAATCAGATTTCTAAGTTCAACTGTAGACTAGACTGGAGAATATGGTCTAAAATACAAATAAATATATACTTGCTGAAGATGAGAACAGCCCAGTGGTTTCTCTGCAATATGAGCCTGTCAGATGTGCATGGAGATCTCTGATGCTTCCCTACTCTGGGCCGATTAGAGCAAATTTAATTTCACAGTAAGCTGTGTGAGGCTTTGAATGCTCCATTAGGTTTTACTAGAATCAGATAATTACTACAAAATGTTTATTTATGCAACCACAGTGACATTTCTTTAAACAGTCATTACTAGATGTTTAACAAATAATGTGCTATTTACTGAAATTCTTAGCCATTATTAATTGACACTGGCCTAAGAGTTTGGAGAAGAAAATAGCCAAGAATCATTTTGGTTTGGATTCCATCCTACCAAGCATATCAGAGTTAGGTTACAACAGCAGAAGAAATGGATGCAGTGAGTTTACTTAGATTAAGCTACCTTATTGTTACGAAATTAGGTCACACCTAAACACTGCCCTATTGATCAGGCAGTGACATATTAATAGAAATGTTATCTTGCATTCAAACAAATAAAACTTTTACCTATATCCTGATTGAGTCTAAACATTTTAAAGCCTCTGCTTCTGCCTTGCACCTAAAAAGTTGATCTGTGTCTTTTCTACTTCATGCTCTATTACAATTCTCCACTGACAAAGATTCAGGATTTGGGATTTAGCTGACAATTTTGCTGAAACTGCAAGTGCCACTGAATACAGCTGCCTCCTCCCCAGCTGTGCCATGCTGCTGGGAGTTAAAAAAATACACAAACTTGCTTTTGTTAGTCAACCAAGCAGCCAGTTCAAATGTCAAAAAAAGACTATAGCAAAGGTGAAATGCTTACAACCATTTTTAAAGCTGGAACCATATTTAAGACACTATTTTTTAACCTGCTCATATGCCTGTTATATGGGTAAGTCAAACATCAGTATTCATGCTCTTGCCTTCTAGATGAGAAAGGGAATTTTCTGAGAATTATTATATTTTCAGTTAAAATTAAAACTTTACAAAATATCTTCTTATATACACGCCTCACTTAAGGACAGAGCTGCCTAATTTTATCTGGCCATTTTTTCAAAAGTTAATGATCCTTTGTTTTAGCAAAATTGGTTATTTAATGGTAGTTTAAAAGCAATATTAAAAGCAGTTCACAGATTTTTTCCTTTATAGAATGTCTTACCAGATCACTGTATATAGCATTAAGAACTTGAATTGGACCTGACATTTCTCTGTAATTTATTCAGTTCACAAATGTATAAATGGCAGCCTGTGCATTTGCATGCAGATTTCAGCATTACATTCCTATCTCATCCTGTGTGCAAAACCCAGCAGCAGCAGATCTCCAGCTCCCACCACCTCGGTGCCTGCAGTGTGACCACGCCAGTCCCGTGTGACGCAGTGAGGCATGAGTGCCGCACCCGCCTCGCCGAGGACAGCGCCTCAGCTGGCTGCAAAGCAGCTGCAAAGGTCCAGCTCTGCACAGCAGAAGGCTGGGCAGCATTTCCCAACCAGGAAGAACACACACGGGCAAATGACTTTATCAAGTGCAATAAAACTGGACATTTCCTCAATGCTCCTTTTTAGTGGACCCCAGATCAAAAGGCAGGTCAGAAGGACGTCCTGGGATGTACCAACTTCAGCTCTTGCACAAACCAAGCACAAACCTTTCCTGACCAGCCCAAGATCATTGTTTAAGTAAAAGAATTCAGAACATTCACAAATAGCTTTTAAACAAGCTTTGACTAGGAACACTTACTATGGTGTGTGCTTTCCCCAGTTTAGAAAATTAAGCAAATTAAAGAGGTTTTTTTAGAGTTACCATGTGAAATGTCTGCAATTACACGCTGCAGCCTGTGTCTCAAGATTACACTTTTGGAGAAAGTCATGTTAAGGCACTCCATGTTTAAGAGAAACAAGAGACAAATATTTTGGACCATGGCAGTTGCACATCCAGTCTGGGCATGGGAAAGAAGCTCAAGCTAATCCAGTTAGTGATTCTCCCAGGAGAGAAGATGCCTGCAAATGCTACAGTGATTATAAACAGAACTGAAGCCATATCGCTGTCTGGCCACCAGAACCATCAGCTCTGATGTTCCTCAGCTCTGCAGCTTGTCTATTCTGAACGTAAATAACTTCACTCTCCTCTGTGGACGTGTCACAGCTCATAAGAGAGACTAATTGTATAAAAGCCAGTATGCCTATCTCATCTCGTATTCTGATCATCAAATTGTCAAGCAGGAGTCAAATGGAAACATACTGATTTGAAAACCTGTCACTTAATTACTGTCTAAATATGAACTTAGAATCCCAACATTTGGCACCTGTTTTTAAAAATCTTATTGCACATCATTGCCTGCTTTATTATATGAAGAAAGATATTTATTATATGGGAGAAAGGATAGGGTATATAATATTGAGGAGACATGCAGCCAGCAGTTTTGCTTTTCACATAAAGAACATACTGCTGCCCAAAATTGTAATTAGCTGAACTGAGCTGATGTGCCTTATTGAGGCTTTATGGAGGAGTTAAGAGCGTTAGCGGAACGTGCGAATTCCTGGGGGAAAACGCAAACCAGTGATGCACACACAGAGGGAGAGGCACACACAGATGCACAGAGCACAGCGTGCAGGCAGGGGGAGCTGGCTGGCACCGGAGGATGTCTCAGAAGAGCTGGGGCCCTGCAAGCAGCAGCAGGACAGCCACACACCCTGGCTGTAGGCAGGGCTCTGCTTGAAGCAGAGAACGCAGGGAGAGCACTTGCACCTCCCGCAGTCTCAGAGTGATCCTGCCAGTTACAATTCCTTCCCAAATTCATGACTGTGCTTTTACACAGGATGCCAGATGTTGAAGGTAAGCCTGTACCTTTCACTACCACAAGGTGCTGCAGCTCTGGGGCCTTGCCCAGCTGCCTGGCTGCTTTTCTCCCCCATTACACAAAGCAATCTTTTGGCAGCTCTCAAGGCTGCAGTGCCTCAATGGCCACGAACACATCAGCAATGAGCTGTGTACAGTCTGGGCACCTCTGTTTTCAGCTTGTCTATTGTCAGGGCCTTTTCTGTCACCTCCTGTTTAAACTATTCACAGTAACAACACATGCCCGGGCTCACAGCCTGAAACACACATTAGATGGCACAGCAAAAACATGAAAATATGTAACAGACACAATCCTGGAAGATCTTACAATCCAAGTATGGCCCATCAAAGAGAGTGAGAGACACAGACAGTGAGCACACCGAGGAGCAGTAAGAAAACATTATTAAATAAGACTGCAGCTCTGTAGAGCTGATTGAAACAATCAGATGTTTTAGCTTGTTCCATTTAGAAAAGATACATTTATAAAAGCATTATTAGTGAAACGTGTTTTAAATAACAATATGAAACCCCTTAATTAAACAACTGAATAATATAAAACAAAGGTAGAAAGAAAATAGAAAAATGTCACTATTTGGGCTTAATTGACAGAAAAGGCTGATGTGAGATTACAGAGCACTGCATGACCTGGGTAGGGAATGAGTATATTAGAGATTATTATACCTTCACATTAACTAAAGGAATTAGTACAAGTGTTCACAGTGTATTTCAAGTGCCATAATAGTAAATTCCAGTGATTGTGAATTTTTGTAATTAACATATACACACAAATGAATTTAAAACTGCAAGCATAAACATTACTTGCTCACTGATCCATTATCACACTGCTAACAGATCAAGCTTAATCAAGTTCTATCAGGTTTTTTGTGATTATACACATTATTAGACAAGTCTCGTTTCATTTAGTCTCTAAACAGTTACATTTTATTACAGTCAGAGCTAAGTAAGTTTGCAAGATACTTGCTGTCTTACTTGTTCTTTTACCTGTGTAGCCAGAATAATTAATGAAAAATAATTAAACACTTGGACTAAATACATCACATAAATAACTTTCCTGGCTATAACTATCAAGTTACTGATAGCAGTAGCATCATTAAAAAAATGCAGTTAAACAATTTCCTCTGAAGGAATCTGGCCACTTAAAAATAGCTGCTGGATTCTCAGCTTCACAGTCAGTGTTTCTCAGTGGCTTCAGCAGGGTGACCTTGGCTGCCAACAGCTGAATTCTCTGCTGCTGTAACAAAAGGTGTTGAAACGCTGATGCTGTTTCCTGGACACCAATCTACACTTGAGGTGTGGGATGGAGAAGGAAGCACAATGTTCATGTTCAACTGGAACAGGAAGGACAGGCAAGAAGGACGGTGAAGGAGTTTGCCCCATGTCTGGAGGGCATTGTTCTATGGAACAGACACCAGCCTCATTGAACTTGAGTCAGGATCAGGGAAGAGCTCAGCCACTAAAGGTGGGATTTTGCTATAGACCACCCAAAGAGGGCCAAAGAATAGATTAAGTCTCCTGTGAGAAACTTGAACAGTCTCTGGATCGCCCTGGCTCTTTTGGGATACTAACCTCCCTGACACCTGCTGACAGCAATCCAGGAGATCTGGAACCCAGGAGGCAGTCTGGGATAATTCCTTGACACAGACAGGCCAACCAGGGCCTGTCCTCCTGGTCCTGCTGTGCTGGGGGATGTGTTAATCCTGGCTGTGCAGCCTCCAAGGTGGAGTTCAAGATCCTGAGGGGAGCAGAAAAGGCAGAGAGCACATCTGGGGCCTCAGAACAGCCGACTGGATTATTCAGGGATCAGCCACAGGATCCTGTGTGAGGCTGTTCTGAAAGCAAGAATTTGAGAGGGCTGACAAGTCTTCAAAGACAAGCACCTACTAACACAAGAACAGTCCTTCTGGATACTCAGGGAAGGCAGGGGGAGAGAGAAAAATGTAGGCTATAAGGACAATATTCTGGCTAAATGAGGAACTCATGCCTGAGAACCAGTGAAAAAAGGACATAAAAAGGGAGTTGGAAGCAAAGATATACTTGAAAGGAAGAATACTGAAGAAGTACCTGGGTATGCAGGGCTGCTGTCAGGAAAAGTGCTCTGAGGACTACAACTAGCAGAGGGCAGCAAAAGCTTCTACTGCTACTTCAGCAATAAAATAATAAAGAAAATACAGCCCACTGCTGTGTGAGGCAGTGACAAGTGACAGGTACTCAGAGCTCTCTTTGCCTCCCTGCACTGAAATGTTCTCCCACAGCTAAAGGAGCACAGGAGACACCAGGGGCAGAACAAGTATGTCCAGGAAAGTTTCAACCCAGGCCATCCCATGGGACTGACGGGATGAATCCAAGAGTACTGAGAGTGCTGATGTCACTGTGAGGCACTGCTCTGTAAACACCAAAAGGCTGTGGAGCTGGGATGTTGCAGTCTGGATGAGTGGAGAACAAGATGGGTGGGGAACTGACTGCTGGACTGGAACTGGACCATTGGGCTCAGGGTGTATTGGTAATGGAACAATATGGGAAGTCTTCATAAAACAAAACAGAAGGTTCCAACTTGATGTGAGAACAGTAACATTTTTAGAAATAGATTTCCAGAGGTTTAGAAAAATGCGGTGAAATAAACACATAATCTGATCAATAGTATTTTACAGATTACCATTTTTGATTATTATATGTACTAAATTATATTGTACTTAATGCACACAAATGCCTTCGGAAGGAAGTCCTTCATTGTCATGGTGTATCCAAGTGTAAGCATCGAGTTCATACACATTATATTCAGTGACACAGTTGCACTATAAGGTATTGCTTAAAATTCTTGATGTGATTGTACCACAATATTAGTGTTACCAAGAATAGATATCCTATTCTTGATTATGTAATCAAGAAAAACTTCTGAAAATAATATTCAGAGTACAAACTACTTTTAATCAGCAGCTAAATACCAAGATATGATTACTTCGTTGCTCTAATGACATCTGTAATGGATTCCAAGTGCTGTGCCTGATTGCTTCCCAGCTGATCAGGATTCTGTTCATCACTTCTAGCTGCTGGAATTCTGAGATTTCTTGGAGTTCCTCTGCAAAAGGCTTCAACACTGCTTCAGCTAAATGCTTTATAACAGTCCATCAAAAACTTTACCCTTAGTAGTCCATGATAAAATGTTTTAAGAAGAGAGGAAGATCAGTGCTGCCCACTCACTTTTTACGGACAGGCACTAACTAAAAAGCTGCATAATTTTCCTGTCCTTTTAGGCAACTAGTCCAAGACTGTAAATCCACAGGTATCTGCACCATAGAGCAAGTCACTGTTATCTGTCATCAGTTTAGACAGAAAGACAAAGGGCTGTAAAATTGTACTTTTATGTACAACTTAATGGTTAAATTGTACTTGTATGTTTATCAACACATGGCAGAGCAAGCCATTTGTATAAACACAAAGGCAGTAATGAAGTAATTGTTCCAGCTGAATATTCTACAAATCCTTTTAATAGTGCATTTCCTTAACCACTTTATATAACTACATGATAACACAGGCTTGAAAACTATTAACATAATTTCAATCACCAAGAAATTATTAGAGAAGTTTAAATATGGTGGCTCAAGTGAGGTAATCATAGAATTGTTTAATCATTTAGCCTGGAAAAGACCCTTAAGTTTACTGAGTAATGAACTGCTCTTTCTTGCAATTTCTTGGAAATTGCACAAGGCAGCTTCAAATATTTATACAAGGCACAGCACATTCATCACACAATGTAGGTGATCTCACCAGTACAATCCACTCAGTTGCTTTCACATGTCTGTTAGCAAAATGAATAATGCTAATGTTTTGCAAAGCCCTGACAGGTTTGTATTTAAAACATTACTGAGTCTGAGACATACACTGGCAAAAGGGACAATAATGACTACAGAGAACCATTGCTAGGAAAAAAACCCCCAACCAAATACAAGCACCACACACAGGACTTACTGTATCCAGCCATTTAGTGCCCAGTGAAGTCTGAAGATTGCTGGGTCTCTAGTTCACACTTAAACTCTAGCAACAGAGAAGCCTTAGATTCCAAGTCAAAAGAGACAAAAGTACTCAGAACTTTGCACTGTTTTATGAGCATTTGAGAAATATCCAGGTAAAATGAAATTAACTTCGTCTCTTGGATTATTTAAATTTTTTGAGTGAAAGATCCTTTTCAACAGGATGTATAACACCCATTATTTTTCCTGACTTTTCTTCCTCTTACAAGGGATACTGAAACCAAAATATTTGGAACACCGACACAAATTAGAAATCCTAATCAAAACATTTATTAAAACTCTGCTATAGGAAGGACAGATGATTCCAAAATTAATAGAAGTACATAAGACAATAAAACTGCATCATGGCATACTTTATGATTGAGCTACTGAGGTGTTACACAGTAGATTCAATCAAGATTAAATCCGTTGGTTTTTACACTTTCCCACTCTTTCAGCAAAACTGTGTTCTGATCAAAAGAAAGCCTATAAATACTGTCAATCAATTTGACAGCTAAAGTCTTAAAATTAACATTGTGGGACACCGAAGGAATTAGTGAAAGGTCTCCAACGTGCTCAAACCCCTGCTGTGTGAGAAAGGGCTGGGAAGCAGCTCCTCAGGTGCAGGTGGAGTGTGAAGCAGAGTGGAGCACAAGGCACAGGATGTTTGCAGGCTCCCTGGTGGATTGTGGTGCTGGCAGTGACAGAGCCAGGGCTGTCTGCAGCTCTGCTGCTTATCAGGGCTAACAAATGTGAGACACTGTGCTTAGATCTGCTTTCCAGACCACTTGTCAGCAGGTAACACCACTTCTGATTTCACTTCCACGAAAAGTACTTACCTTTCTTGTAACTCACCTTTCTGGATGGTTTGCTGTTCTTTCTCTCAGTGTACACATAAACACACTGAGCTCAGAATCCCACAGCCACAGGACAGAGTTGCTAAAGCTTGAACTCGCTGACCTTTAGCATTTAAAAAACTTAACTATTTGAATTTATTAAGCACTAGAAAGCTAGGAAATCTGTGAACCTGACTCACTTTAGGTATTCAAAAAGACATATCTATTTTTTGCTATTTTCTTGGCATTATTTTTCCCCAGTGCTTGAGTCCCTCTTTGCAATCTCAAAGCAATTTGTTTAGGAGAAAGACTTATTTTAAAGAAAAATTTCCACTGAAAAGAAAGCAATTAACTAATGAAAGTACAGCCTTAAGATGAATGCTATACGAAGTGAGATGAAGAAATCAAAATACTATCTCAAGAATCATCTACAAATCACAGTTTTTCCCCAAAACAGGAACAGTCCGACAAAAGACTATTTTGAAGTCAAGTCAAGTAAATTAGCCTTATTGCCAATCTGAAATATGAAAAAAATAGTATTACTACCTCCATTCTGCACTTTTAATTGCCTTACCTGGCATTCCATGGACAAGGTCTCCACATAGCACGAAGAACTTGGGTTTAGGGTTTAGTTTATTAATGGCCTGCACTGCTTGCTCTGTTAATTTAATTTCTTCTCCCCATTCATCATCTCCATTTTTAGTGTCTCCATGTGTCCAAGCTTTCATCAGTCCAAACTGAGGATCTGCTCCTTGGATGAAGTAGAAGGGCCCTTTCCACTGGTACTCAGCATCTAACAAGAAAAAAGAGGAAAAGAACCCCAGTAGAGACACTTCAAAGAGAATGAAAGCTTCCACGCATCATTAAACTGATTGTTCTTCACCTCAGTAGGCTGACACTGCTTTAACGTGAGTACAGAGTTCTGTACTCATTCATACAGGACAAACATAAAGGCAGACTAGAAAATTTTCCTCTAATGTGTAGTTGTAATAAATGAAAGTATATTAATCTAATTATACTACATAGTAATTACAGACTGATTAGAGGAAAAGTATGTGAAGAATTCAGCAAATAGTGCTGGAAATTTGTCGTGGGATGATCTTGT
>VZRX01007976.1:66557-80806 GCA_013398075.1 Notiomystis cincta | reverse complement strand
AAAAAACCCACAAAAAAAAACCCCAAACAAATATTTACTGAAGAGTCCTGATTTAAACGCCAGTAATTTGGGCAATGCATAGGCCTGTCCTGATCTCTGAAATCAAAGGAATGATCCCCACATACCCACATTAGTCACACATTTAACCCCAATTACCAGCTGCAGAGTAGAATATGGGTCATAATTAAGATGAATGGGTGCAAAGAGCAAAACTGGAGTCAGGTCTATTTCTCTCAGTGCTCCAGGATGCAGCTATAACCCTTTGATTTGAACTGTTATAGAGCTTTACAATAGTGATCACATTACCAAAAACAAGACAAGAGACTGCCTGGTGTCCAGTTCTCTACCAATTCCCCCAGCAGCAGCATGCCAGTAAAGCCCCAGTGCCACAGATGAGTGCTGCCTACTGGGACACCTACAACTCCACTTATGTTTCCCAAATTATAGGAAAATTTTATTTCACTTATGAAATGGTGAGAATTTGCCTGTTTAAATTAACTGCTCCTTTGGGTGCTTTTTCTGAGAAATCTTGTAGAGAAAAGAACAGTTTTAAGCTCTGAATCCTCAAATTTGAGGTGGCTCTTCGTAATAAGCAATACTGTGCAAATCCATCGAGTCACACTAAGGCCACAAAGGTCTCCCTGTGCCAGAATTTGAGCCTGTCTACATGTATGTGGAGCATCAGAGACCAACAGAGCAATTTGGGGAAACAAACACACTTTGTACTTGAAATCAAATTAATACTTTTATGGTCATGAAAACAGTAGAGTCCAACAACCATGGGGGTTCCAGTGGAATCAACTTAATTAGCACTCCTGTTTTTAACTAAGCAGTTCATCTCCTTCAAAAAACCCCTGTAGACTTCAATGGAAATGAGGTTTCATGGAAATTTCCTAAAGTCCTCCAGTGAAATGGAGAATGAGGTACAATTCAGCATTTGAATCATTCCACAGATTGCTAAAGGAAAGACAGAATTTTTCACTGAGTGGACATTGCCCATCAATAGAGACATACAGTGCACCAAGTCTGTGCAGACACACAGGCAAAGTTTGTAAGCTCAGAATTTGCAAGTTAATGTAGAATAGAACATGCAGTCATATGGGAACTTGCACAGGACTTTTGCTCAGTATGTATCATTTACACAAATATTTGTCTAAAAATGGTATGAATTTTGATTACACTTTGTGGATGCATATGAAACCTAAGATTACTATAATAAAGTATTTGTGCATCCCTAAATGAGTCTGCAGAAATATTTCAAGTGGTATAAGCATGGTGGGAACAGGCTATATTTATCACATGTCATTCTATGTGCAACATTTAAGTAGACTATTCCAACAATTTGTGTGACGCATACCAGGTCTGACTGCTTCTATCCTGAACATGTAGGGAGGTTTGTATATAAAGGATAAGAAGCCCACATATGCCTATATGTACTGTGCACATGTAGCAAGAACGTTTATAGACTCTGCTCTGTGTATATGCATGAATGCACATACATGCACATAAACATGTCTGCAGTATATGAGATGCAATGGGTGATCTAATATTGCAACCACATGCACTCTTATACAAGAACATGTGTTCCAGAAAACATCATCCTCATATTCTTTCTCTGCTTTCCAAGGTTAACTTAAATAAAACAAAGAAAGCCGTTTCCCTTCTCAATAATTCATGGCTTGCTTTAATAGCCCATCTGAAAAATATACATAATTTCCCCCAATTTTCTGATACACTAATTACTTCACTCTAAAGCCAATGGTGTTCTGCATTTGACCTAAGTGATACATTATCTGGAAACCCCTTCTAGCCCAGACACAAAACTATTTCCTTTCATTATCTATCACCTTTGATTTCCTTGGTGTTTGTCACTACCTATCACTTGAACTCCTTGGTCTTGTTCCTACTTAGATAGGAATCAACAGTGTAATTCTAGTGGGAGCAGGACTGGAGGAACACCCAGCTTTCCCTTTTTTCAACTCTGCTCTGTTCTTTATCTTTGCTGCCTAAATTAGCCAGTAACAGCAATATATTGCATTGATACACTCAGGAGTCCTTCAAAGATCTCAAAGCAGACAAATAGACTGCACAGACAAGTATCTGCTAGCTCAGTAAATTTCAAATCACTTTCCAAAAGAAGTTCATATTACTGGCCTCATTTTACAGATGATGAAACTGTGGCAACTGGCATAAAATGACCTGACTTCTTCCAATGGCAAGGGACAGATCTGAGGAAGAGCTGTTATCTCCCAAGCCCCCACCAAGGCACCACCGACTTGGCCATGTTCCTACCACCGCCCTTTGTGCCATGCAGCTGTCCCTGTGGTGGAGCACAACTGCTGCTCAGCAGCTCATAGGAACAGTTACACCAGCACAGCCTGGAATAGGAAATGAAAGAGTATCCTGTCAGTAGCTGAAAGTGCCAGGAAAACTCAAAGTGGTTGAAATCAGGTTTTGCACTGAAATTTGCCCACAATTTCTGGTCTAAGACTATTGTTACTGTGAGAAGTGCTGCTAGATGTTCGCTGTCAAAAAGCAGGGAAGTCTCTTGGAAGAGAATATATCATCCCCAGAGCAGTCATCCAGATATCAACAGAATGAACAGCACCACTTCCCTCCCCTAACACTGTGGTGTCTACAGGAGGGGTCTTGGAAACATACTCAATAGTAGTGGGTGCAAAATATCTGAAAATCTGGCCTTGTAAGAATAGAAATTGTAAAGATTGTGGTTAGGGCCTCTGTACACTTCTTGTTTCAGAGCAAAGTGTGTAACAGAAACTATTAACAGAGTAAATAAGTCACAAGTATTAATAAATAAGTCACACGTAGCATGCTTGCTGCAAGTGAGGGACTATATGGTGACATTCAGCAACAGATTCAGCAACTATTTGCTGGCTAGGAGCTAAAGTCAACTCTTATTCTTTTAGAGTCTGGCCAGAAGCAGGGCATGAACAAGCCATTTCTGCCTTTCTTGAATTTCTGTAACCAGATGTTTGGCTCCAGAAGAGGAATACATGTTATAACACACATGTACCTTCCATGTGTAATGGCCAAAACACATTAGTGCAGTGCAGTGTGAATCGTCTACTTCCAAAACACAATCTGTGTGCAATGTGGATTTGGTAAGGTGCGTGGCAGAGCGCAGTAGGTGTGACTCTGTGTGCATGAGTATTATATGTGCTTGTGAATACAGTAGGTGTGGTGTATATGTACAGTACAGCATGTGTTTGGATTCTGGGAGTACGGGATGTTTAGTAATTAAATCCCTTTTCATCCTTCTGCACCTGTCTCCTTCTGAAAACTGAGAGAACAGACGTCAACCGGGACAAGGGCTGGATTGAATACAGCCAATTCTGAAATATTTATTAGCTTGTGACACCACTCAATGGAGGAGAAGGAATGCTGGTTAATCCACCCAGCAAGTGCTCACTTGGTGGAGGGGCATTTTTCTACAGTGCCTCATTATATTTCAACTACTGTCTACTTTGTCAAAAATGGTATAATTTTAATTTGTGTCTATATTTATTTTCAAATGCTTTTGCTAGTAACCAGACATTTCAGAGCACTGAGTTCTGAATGTAAGCTTGCCTCCTGGACACCCAGACACCCATGGCTTTCTGGCCATATAACAGAGCTTCTTTAGTTCTGGTGTTTTGTGTGTTTACTTTCTTCGCGCTGCACTCTTCCAACTGCCCTTCCCACCAGTTTTGGACCTCCCTGTGCTTAGGGAACTCCAGCAGTTTATTAAAGCCTGTTTTAAGCAGTCTGAGTCCTCAACCAGGGTATGCTTTACCACAGACTGAGTTTGTATCTATCCATTTACCTTCCTATAAATGTCCAGATAATGTATACACATACACACACACACATATACATATTCCTGCATATACATGTGTATACATGTGTACAAGCAGCCATCCATCTTACAGCCATACACCTGTATGAAGCATGACACTATCTTTGTTTGCTCTAAGTGGCCACACATTAATCCCTGTGAAATTATAATTTTTGAAGGTAAAACTTTACTGGGGAGATGACAACCAGGGCTTATAGTGTCAGATGAAGGATTCAGATAGAGCAAAGATTAGAGTGTGCTCTTGTAGCAGCAAACAGAAGCATCAGTTTGCTTTCAAATGGGAGTTTATACACCTGGTTAGATACCTTTTCAAAGGCACTATCACAGAAGAGAGCTTGTCCCTTCCTGTCAAAGTGCCCTTAGAGATAACTTCAGTCCAGAGGGTGACTTTAGTTAAAAAGGGGGAATGGACTTCGATTTATAGTGCAGAACAAAATCTGTCCACACCAAAAGCTTCTGTGTGCAGAGACTTCCTGGGAAGGAACTGTCTCTTCACCAAAATAGAAAATACTCAGTGATCCTCATGGAGCTCTAAAGTAACCTTCTCTTTAGAATCTCTTGTGGATTTGACAGATGCCAGCTAGATGCAGATGCTGTAGATCCTTGAATAGGGGTGGGGTTTACAAAGTTTTCTTACCAGCACTGTGCACAAAAAGAAAAAAAAAGGGAAAAAAAGGGAAAAAAAGGAAAAAAAGTCAAGACTGACAACAAACGTCACTGTGTGAGGTTTATTTGGAATGGTTTTGGCATGATGCATAGTTGCAACTATTGTGTTTGAGCAGTAATTAGATGCGGCCCAGGGGTCCACAAGTGCATTAGAAAGGATGAGGCTCACCATGAGCCAAATGGCTGCTCTTACTGTTTTCTGTAGGTTACTCAGGAGGTTCTTAGAACAAAATCCTTCCATAATGCTGCAGAAAAGGGGCTGCAGCATGAGACCTGCAGCACCACCACCATTTCTCTATATCAGATAAAACTCACTCCTTTCAGCACTTGTGCATGCCCCACTCTCTCACTTACCTGCCCCATGTGGACAAGTGCAATTCATCGTGGTAGATCCACCTGACACTGTTTATGCACCACAGCAACATGCTCATGCTTTGAAAACGGTATGGTTTATATGTAATAACAAATATTCTTTAAAGCAATTCTCAGTGTCAAGAACAGGCAACATGAGGTTAGAAAGCCAGAAGACCTGATGTCCCATTGACTACATCCTTATCATCTCTACACCACCCCCCACTAACATTCAGTCCCTTTTCCAATTGATTACACTGCATTCCTCATATCTGTTGACCATATTAAACCTCTTGGATGTGGAATTACTCTGTTTGTCCCACAGCACACAATCACACTAGCTTCATAACACTGTAGCACATATTGATTGTACCAAGTATTCCCCATCACACTGATTGTACTGATTCTTTTCACTACACTGAGCCGTTTGGGTCTTCCTCCCTCCTTTGCCACAGTGGCATCCTCAGCTGTACTTATTGGGTATTTTCCTGTCAGTCTCTCTCACAATGATACTGAGATCCACTTAACACTGTTTGTATTGGGACTGAAGTGCCCTCTATGTTCTCCTGTCTCAATATCTTGATGGCACCTTTTCCTGAACACCATACAGCTATTTTATATGGTATAATGGTCTACACCAAGAAGACCACTTGGACACTTCAAGTTATTTGTTTCCTTTGAAACAAAGGTAATATAATGTAATGTATAATCAGACAATACCATACAGTTTTGTAGAATACACACACACAGAGAAATAGTATTTCCCATTGGTAAATTCCTCTGTTTCACAGTTTCTGCTGAGATTATACAATCATAGAATCATTAAGGTTGGAAAAGACTTCTCCAGGATTACCAGGGCCAATCTTTGACTTAAAATCACCATGCCAACTAAAGTGTAGCACTAAGTGTCACATCCAGTTGTTTCTTGAACATTTGCAGGAATGGTGACTCCACCATTTCCCTGGGCAGCCTGTTCCAATGCTTAAACTGCCTTATCAGTGAAAAATAATTCCTGATGTCCAACCTTCCCTGTTTGAGCTAAATGGAGGGAGAGAGCAATGATAGGAGCCTCTTACAAAGTCCTCATTCATGTCTCAATCTCAGCTTTTGAGGTGCTCACCCACAGAATGCAATCTCAGATTTCAGTTCTTCAAGACCCTGTTTTCCCTCTAACATTGTGAAGACAGCAGAAAAGGAGTAGACTGAATGCACGTACTGTTACATGCCAGAAACTAGGAGAATAAGCAAATCCAGACAAGAATGAGACTGTCCACTTTACAAGATAACTTGTTCCTTTCTTCTCCACTCAGTGTTGCCAATGTGCCATTGCCATAATGGCAGGAAGCAAAATCAAAGTGAAGAGATTCTGGTTGTGCATCTTCTGCTTATGACAAAAATCTCCCAGTAATCTCATCTCTCAGCCAGGCAGACACAGTGCTCAGAACCCACCATAATCAATTCCAGAGTCAATGTGTGGGACAGCCTGGGAATGTCATGCTAATGTAGGTCATGGTGAGCACCATTCCACTCTGTGTCTCTCCCTCTTGTTTAAAGGGCCACCTAAAAGGCACAGATGTACCCAGACTATGGCCACACAATCCCTTCTCGCAACAGGCCAATTCTTCTATTGAGAGTATCAGGGTCTATACAGTACTCTCCAGAGTGCTTCCCCTTTAAGACAGGACTCTGCAGTCTTTATTTGCTTGTTGAAACTGTTCAGTTTTAGGACAGGGGGGGAGGTCACACCTGTTGTGGAACTTGATAGAAGGCTTATTTATAAACTTTCAGAGCTTGGGATTCTTGCAGAGCTGAATGCACTGATGTCCGGAGGGGAAGGTCACTGAAATGCTTGTTTATAAAAGCAGCAGCAACTGGAAAAACCATAAAAGTCTGAAATGATGAAATTACCAAGCTATTTGATCAGGCGCATGGGCTATGTGCTCTGTGGTCAGCCAGAAAAACCTTGCACGTAAGAGTCAACCCTGCTGGCTGCTGCCCTGAATTCTCCTTCAGAGGCGAATGCAGTGTGCCTGAACAGGGCAAAAAATAATCAGCTGCTTAGTATGGTCTACTTTTGGGCTGCTGGCTGGTCCACTCTTAATTTGACCTTGCATGGAAAGGGGAAAGCCTACTCTGCACTTGGTATCACAGCTAATCCACTCTTCAGTTTCACAACTTCAAAGAGCTACACCACTTGTTAATATTCAGGGTGTTCTTTTAGCAAGGAGTCAATCACACCCCAAAAATCTGCCTGTATTTGGGAGGGGAGGGGGAATAGAGATGGCAGCTTTAGAAACACTTTTGGATTTCTGCAAAAGTGTTGCATGAAAGTTTTTGGTTTTTTTGATTGTATGTTTGTGCTGCTGTTTAAAAAAACAGTTTTCATATTACAGTTTGGGGAGAAGGGGAAGTAAAAACCTTCCCTTGTGTTTCGGCTTTAGTTTCTATTCTCATTTCACAGTAAATTCAAAATAATTTCCTTTCCTCTGCTTTTTTTTTCATTCTCTTTTAGTTTTCTCTGTACGTCAAAATCTTGGTTTAAGGAAAGCTTCATTTTCATTTGTGACTGATAGCTGAACAGGTGGCTTCTGAGCTCGCAAGTGTCAGATGAACAGGCAGTTTAGAAATGGACAATTTGCAGCTCACTTTCTCTTGCTGACGGCCCTTTTTCTGCTGACAGATTCTTGGTTCTACCAGCCAAATCAAGCACACAATATCTGCCCTCCACCCTCAGAGAAAAAAAAACAAACTTCAAGAGAAAAAAAACCCTAAGATGAAAGAAGATGGTCTCTGGGGAACTCCGATCCATAAAATGGAAAGAACTTCACACTTGAAGGCATTCTTGCCAGCTCGGCCTACTTGGACATAATTTATAAGAAGTGCAGGACTTTCTGCTTCATTTTCTTTCCTGGAAATCTTCTTTGTTTTATGGGATTTTTCTGCAGAATCCTACATAAAGTGGTGGATGCCAGAACCAGCACCAGTGACTGCCTGCTGAACATGATGAGTTTATTCAAATACCAGTCATCAACCCCTCCCCACAAAGTTCTTCCTTGACCACAGCTAGAAATACTGTCAGCCAAGGGATTCTGATGAGTGAATGCCCTTCTGCTTGGTTATGATGAAGACTTTCGATGATTATAACAAATAGGGCTGTATATAACTTTCCGTTGAGACTCATATATGGCACAGGCATCCCATTTCCAGGAATGTGGGCAGGAGCTGCACAGGTCCAGTCCTGCTGCCTGAGTTGCCAAGAGATTCTCATGTTGTGTTTTTACAAGATCATGGGATTTCAGTAATTAAAACAGATACCAGAGTAACCTTTTTCATAAACTGCATCACTAGAATATGGATTTACCTAAGGTAGCAGTCACTCTTCTGATGTTTGGTTATGGGTGAGTAACTTAAGAGCTGTTTTTTACAGGATCTTAGGGGCTCTTGGTACCAATTTTTCAAAAGGATTTAGATGCCTTTGAAAGATAAGTGCCCAGAGGGGTCTTAAAATTTTCAAGGCAAGCTACATTAAAATCATTCAGATTTATGTGCCTATCTTAAACAGTTTTGATAATCTACAAGGTGCCTATCTGAATCTTTAGATAAAGAGAGCACTTTGAAAATAGGACACTTACAGACCTGAGGAGTTCTAATCTGGAGAACACATCTTGCTGACTTTCAGCGACATTTGAACCCCTAAGCCTCTCTCCAAAATGAAACTCAGGATCCTAAGTCACTTAAGTGCTTAAAAAATGTTGCTATATGTCTATTGGAGCTGGATGAGGACAAATGAGCAGAGAAGGATTAGATGCATGCATCTGTCTTTCTGTGTAGCTCTCATAATACTTGAGTGTCTCTGCATATGGATAAAGGTGGATTGATGAGTGCATGACCATATGCATGAGCATATAATATGGCCGATTGGATGGGACAGGGAAGAACAAAAATTGGGTGGAAGTGACAGGTGATTACATGGATAAATAACTTCATCTTGCTGAATATTTATTTAGTGCTTTTCATCCAAAGGTACCTTTAAGTGCCTTACAAACTATTATGGATATAAGAATGACTCCACCAGCCACAGCAGCTCTTAAAGAGTACAGAGCCAAATTATATGATCAAGTTATGACCAGATATGAGGAGTATCAAGTCCCATTGAAATTACCTAGAAATTTTTGGCCATCAGCCATTTAGGATTCAGTCAATACACCCAGGTTAGAGCTGTTATGCAGGAAGAAAGTGCTATGGGAGTCTAACAATGACAAATGGCAAGGACTTAGTTTTCAACACCATTTAAAAATGAGCACTGCCAACAACATATGAGCTATGGAAACTGGTTCAATATTAAGGCAGAGAGAGGAGTACTAGCTTTCCACGGGTGGCAAAAGGGAACATGTTTATATGGTACTTTAATGGAGAACAAAACTACAGGAGTTTGTTTTTAAATAAACCTGCATAAACAGAAAAGAAGCAGAACAATGAATGGATGAGAGATCCAAGGAGGAGAGGGGGTTGTTCAGACCTGAGAGGTTTTTCAGCACTGCCTGTCTGAAGCTCCAAGCCCATGTTCTCGCTGAGAGAAGATCCCATCTTCCCACATTAGCTAACCTGGCTGTCTCTCTCCAGGCAGCACATGCACTCCAAAGGCAAGTGGTGCCAGCTGCTCTCTTGCCAAACAGTGGAGTTAAAAGCTGTACAAAGTTATAGACAGTAAACAATGAAACAGAAGCAACAACAGCAGTTTCCTCTGCTGCCTCCACCTTTGTGCCTTGCTGCTTCCCTCTTTCACACTCCTCCTCCTCTGTCTGCCAAAAGGATAAAAACATGATTGCATCCGTACTCTGTGACAGCCTGAGGAAAAGCAGCTGCCCAGTATACATATTTATTCAAGCAGAGTAGATGAATCAAGACTATGATTATAATACAACTTAAAAACTGGGATGCACTGAACAAATAGGGGAAACTGCCCACTACTCGCTGACTTACTCGCTGACTTACTCGCTGACTTACTCGCTGACTTACTCGCTGACTGCCCTCACGACTGCCCTACTCGCTGACTTACTCGCTGACACTGCCCGCTACTCGCTGACTTACTCGCTGACTGCCCTACTCGCTGACTTACTCGCTGACTTTACTCGCTGACTTACTCGCTGACTTACTCGCTGACTGTATTAATCTGCTCTTCTATTCTCCTACCTGTACTTCTGCTATTCACAACATCAAAACAACCAGTCTCTGACAAGTTTAATGCTAGTGAGGTAGTGCTGGGAAAGGATGTACTATTTTTGTNCTACTCGCTGACTTACTCGCTGACACTGCCCGCTACTCGCTGACTTACTCGCTGACTGTATTAATCTGCTCTTCTATTCTCCTACCTGTACTTCTGCTATTCACAACATCAAAACAACCAGTCTCTGACAAGTTTAATGCTAGTGAGGTAGTGCTGGGAAAGGATGTACTATTTTTGTACAGCTAGCCTGTACAGAAGTCTTTTCCCACCATGAGGAGGATTTTGGGAAATGCTGTCATGGCAATGTATAGTTTCTGCACCAGTTTGAGGAGAGAGTGATCCACCAAACAGAGCATGCAAGGGGCTAGCTGTGTACTGCAACTCTAATAAAGAACATTCTACTGTCATGGTAAGTGAGTACTGGTTCTTTGCTGTAAGAGATCTCTCTTTGAGTATGGGCCAGGTTGTACAGTTTACACACACAGCACTCCTTGACTTTGGGGGATTCAGGCAATGGATAATGAGTGATTTACAGAACTAGTTTCCAGTAATATGCATTGCACACTATCAGATGAAGTCCACTGACATATCTATGCTGTTCCCTTCCCTTTACCATTTCTTCATCTTTCCTGCTCTGTCATTTCTCAGATACTCCTCAGAGAGCCCTGCTCCCTGGCACACTCTCCCTTCCCTACTGCCAAGCGTCATCAAACCTGCACCAGTGGTGCCTGCACAGCCATGCTCACTGCCATCCCTGCTAACACCAAGAGGTGCTTACCATCAGAGATATATTTGGAAGTACTAGCTATGGCTAGTGCTGGGACTGGGATCCTTCCCAGTAACTGTATTTCTGGAGCCCAAGCACACAGATTGTTATGCTGACAAAATAATGCCCCTGGTGGTAGACATTATTTCCTCTGAGGAAGTGGTATAAGCTGGCCAGTGTGTTCCCAGGCCAGGTAAGTGACATCAGGGCTGAGAAGTTCTCATGGCACAGTAACATTGATACAGCCCTTCCTACACTCAGGTTTAGCTCAAATGCTATTCATGCTTAATACAGTTTCCATTGGGTCTCATGACTGGATCATACAAATACTAATTGACTAGTAGCCCACACTAAGGGATATTTAAATGTGGAAAACAGGATGATCTCATTTGTGAAGGAATGGCCCATGAATCAGGAAACACAGCTCCAGTTCCTAGCTCTGCCAAGACTCTTTGGCTAGCCTGAGCAAGTCACTTCCTTGGAGCTCCACTGGTAAATGAGAGATACTCCTGCTTCATTTTCCTGCTCCTCCACCAGCAATGCAAGCTCTTCAGGACAAGGACTGTTTCTAGCAATGCAATTATATGGTACAAAGCATAGTGGGCCACAGAGTTGATTGAGGCTTTTATACTAAAATATGAATCTTAATTATAGCAGGAAAAAAAAAAAACAACATTAAATATAGTTATTTTTTTGGTGAATGTTCAGCTTGCAGTTTTTTGTACTAAAAGGAAATACTTTTTTAAAGTAAGATTTTTATTATTTGCTTTAATCAAAAAAGCTTTCATTGGGGGAAAACTGATCATAAAAATAAATATCAATGCTTTTGTTCTCCATCACCAATCTTTGCCCACTTACAAGTGCTCTAGACTTTTTGGTATGTATTCAGCCACATTGAGACTACAGAAGAAGAGCCTAAGTGCAAAAGGGCTATGCTGGCTATCAGATGCCAGACTACATGGGACATAGTCTTGGAAATGGCTCAGAAACCATCTTTTACTCTGCTGTCCTCTCAGTATTTGCTGCATCTGCCTTGAAAGTACCATGTTTCTTTTGCTTGTGTTTCCCAGGGTCCTGGTGAGTGTCGCCCAACTGAGATGCTGTGGGTTGGTGTTTCTGTCTAACAGTCAGAGATGTTTTCCCCTGCCTCTGGGATGACTTCATGGTCAGGAACTGAGCTTTTTGCTCTTTGAGTTTGCTTTCATTTCTCAGCACAAATGGGCTGAGAAATGGCACTTACTGTGTCCATGCAGGAGTGTTTCTGCTACAGCTTGGACTGTTAATGCCTATGAGTAGACTTCACTCTCCTTGTGAGTAAACATATCTCCCTGTGCCTTTGAATGTCCGTCAGTGAGTGAAGTTGTTTTGCTGCTCTTATCAGCATTCTCACCTGAATTTCTGAACTGGGACAAGTTGTGGAGGACTTTGGCAAGCACATTTTTCTCATACCTGGCTATATTTCTTCTCTATTATTTCACTAACTTTGTGTCACACTTACTGACAAGGGAGATCCACAACACCTAATGCAAGTATCTGCATCTGTGTATGTGCCATGACATGTTTACAGCTGTGTATCCCCGTGTTTGTCAGCACATATCAGTATGTGCACCTGTTTAACTGCATTTAGTTTTGCTTCTTGGTTTCGGCTTTTTGTGGGAATCTGTGAACATATTCTTTTTCACCCCAGAAGTGCACCTTTTTCCTGGGGGGGGTGTGTGTATATATATCAATGTGAAGTATTCCTTCTATATTTGTTTTGCTTTTTATATGTTCCCTTGCAGTTGTGTTGAGGTACTTATGCAGGCATGTTTCAGTACAGTTGTGCACTGATATTTGTTCTGAGTCGTGTGTCTTTTCCCATGTGTGTAATTCCCCATCTCTGTCTCTGTGCTTCCCTGTATTTCCTTTCCATTTCCCTGTCTATGCTGTGTGCAGTTACCTGGATTTGTGCATGTACGTATCTCCCTGCTTTTATTGTCTGAGGGCTGTATTTTTAATGGGGTGGATGCTGGTGAAATTGTTCGTCATTTTGCATTGTATTTATCTTTCAATGTTTTCCCTATGTTTGCATAAAGTAGATGCAGACTACAATTTGGTGATGAATTCTATGAATAGTAATCTTAGGCTACCCTTGACCCTAGGGTCAGCTAAAGATCAAAACCAAACCATTTAATATTTTCCTTTTGCAGATCAATAGAAGCATAAATTCACTCTCAATGACAACTATAATTTCAAACAGATCTATAGGAGGCATGCATGCATTTCCAGGATGAGCTGCTCATGCGCCTGTTGGGGAGCACAAGAAAAAGAGTTTCTCTGTTGTTGTGGGTTTGGGGTTTTTTACCATTGAATCTCTTTTGCCTTTTTTCTTTTATTGCTCTGAAATGCTATTTTCAGCAGCTGCTGTCATATAAATATCTCTTGTTTTTCTTCTCCTCTTTCCCTCCTAGTGAAAAGGGCAGGGGACCTATTGAAAATTCTGCTTTATCTCTTTCAGGAGAGTTCAAGTGCGGGTCGAACAATCGATTCCTCCTCCTTTTCTTTTTCAAGTTTCCTGTCGTTCTTTTGCCCAGATCAGCACTGAAGGAAAATAGGAAGGGCAGCCTAGAGTATGTACATCTATACACCCAGAGACAGAAAGAGAATGCACGCAAGTGTGCATTTGTGAGCATTTATAAAAATGATTTTTTACACATATATATATATTCACATTCATGTGCACACACATGCATACATGTTTTTTCCTGTAGCTGTCTGTATGTCACAAACTCCCAACATGTTCTTACAGTAAAACTATTGCAGAGATAGAAGAAAAAAAGATGACAATGGGAAAAGTTTGGAAGTACTGTTCAGTTCAAAACCGGAATATTAACCCTTCCAAAAATTCTCCTCTAAGAATTGCAAAAGCTTTTAAAGAAATGCATTGAGATCCCAGACAGTTCCTACAATTTTCCATGGTTAGGGGGCAAAGAAGGGTTATTCTGCAAGCAGCATTGTTTCAGAAAAATAAATTCAGCTGATAATCCACAAATCTTTAAAGCTGCATTTAGTCTAGAAAAGGTACTTTTCAAATATTTTCACCAAATCAAAGTGGCAGGGGAAAAACGGGGTAGGGGAAAGTCAGAAATATAAAAAAAGCAAAACAAATGACACCATTAATCTGCCTGGATTTTCCACCTCATAGAACAATCTGTTTAGGAATGACTGAAATAAAGTGGAATGTGGTTCAGATTTTTTCCCTCTGCAATCTCTTTCTGCAAATTCCTTGTTTATGGGGAAACACTGGAAAAATGGAGTTAGTACTACCACCCCCTTAGCAAAAAAAAAAAAAAAAAAAAAAAAAAAAAAACAATTTAATAAACAAAAGAAAAAAAGGGGGGGGG
>VZRX01007976.1:0-50302 GCA_013398075.1 Notiomystis cincta | reverse complement strand
TAGTAATAATAATAATAATAATAGTAGTAGTAGTAGTAGTAGTAATAGTAATAGTAATAATAGTAATAATATTACTAAGACAGGTATAATCTTACCTGTCTATGGAAGGCAGCCACATCTGGAGTGCAGTATAACAAATGTTCAGAGCATGGTAAAACTACAGTCCAGTGTGTCTGCAAGGGAAAGGAAGAATTTGATTAATGTGTTATCCTGTACCAACTCTAAATCAATTAACAGATTTTATTTTTAAATAGGTACATCTGTAGTTTTACAGCTTATATATGAAAGCAGGCTATGGGTGAGAGGACTTGTTTGATCTTAACAGCAATTAATCCAATAGTAGCTAGAAGTAGAATCTAGAATTAAGCAACACTGCACTGTCTGTATATCTAGCACCTCTGTTCAGCTATGCTTTAAGAGTACAATGAGATCTTTAACAAGCAGAGATGGCCAGAAGGTCACTCAAATGAGCCTGCAGAAACTGGTATAATTAATAACCAACACAAATTTCCATGGTGAGGGTTATAACATAGCCACCTCCTCTGATACCAGCATATCTCTGACCTGCTGATAAGCACAAAGCCTTCCTGCACCTGAGGCCTGGGCATGGCAGCAGATTTTGAGGTGTCAGTGTACTCTACATGTGTTCTCGTTCTTGGGGAAAATGTTCATGATTATTTCATTTTGTGGCAGTAATGGAAAATACATTTTAGTGCTTGTGTTCTGCATTTGCAATTCATGTTCCCATACATGATTACATTAAGTCTGTGTTCTGTCATTTTTGATGAATGTAGCTTATTTTCTGTAAAAAACAGACTCTGGGATGGAAAGTGACAGAAGTGAAGCTGTAACAAAGGATGATCAATTTTTTATGGCCAGCACCAAATGCGGGGAAAGTCCCCGAATGTCTCTCTGAAGCTGGGGACTTTTCAGTCACGGGCTGAAGTATGACCCATTCCTGTCACCATACTGCTTCTGGCAGTCACAGAGCAGCAGGCTAATACTGCTTTCTTCTTTTTCCAGAGTTAGTAGCTTTTCATTAATAGATCAGTGGCTGAGAGCAATTTGGCCTCTGTAAACAAATGCACACAGGTAAAGAGTGAGCAGCAAAGTAGGCAGCAGTGGGTGAATTTGATTCGCTTACTAGCACTTAACATCTCTGATCCTCTGGTATGTTGTGCAGAAAAACTAACAGAGACTCCTGTCTCTCCCAAAGTCAAAAAGCAAAGAAACAGGAGGAGAAGAAAGGCATAAGGAAGAGAAGTGTTTTGCTCATAGATAACTGTTGGAGGCTCCAATGGACAGTATCAGGAGAGCTGGACTAAAGGTGACAACCCAAAAGTTACTCAACAGCGACTTCAGACTGGAAAACCAGAGTAATGCATAGGCTGGAGTTTTTAGCTGATCTTGTTCAGACTGAGGCCTCAAATGACGAAAATTCGATCCCATGCATTTGTGGGAACATACGGTTCTGCTGATGGCAGAACCGTCAGACTTGTATGTTGTCTTTGTTCAGATGGTCATGAGTCAGATCTTGACCTCTGAGACTCATCAATAACAGCCCCGAACCTGGGGAACTGACACAGGAGTTTTCCTGCATCATAAAAGCTGAGACTAAAGCCTCTTGACACACAACTCAATCTTCTGCTATTAAGAATTCTGACTCAGGCTACAGTGGAAGAAGTTGTAGGGCTGTTGGATTTGCTTCTGCCCCCCTCCTCCGGGACATGTGCTCACCATAAGCAGATGGTTTCAGAGATTAAGTTCTAAGGAGGCATTAGCAGGAATATCTGCACACAGCACCCCAGCAGCTGCCTGCGCTCACACCTGTTCTAATTTTCACAGCTTTCAAAGAAACAGTGTTCAAGGCTTTTTTGCCCTTTCCTTTTTAGGAAAATAGAAGCTTTGAGGCCAAATGCATACACAGTTTCTACCGGTACTTAGGGTTTCTTCCCTTTGCAAACAGATTTCCTGGAGCTGCATCTCAGTTCAGATTTTTAGCTATCATAGTCAGGTTCTGAAAGAGAATGCAGCTATTTCCCTAATCCAGAAATTGCAATAACAAAGAGAGCTTCACCTTCAGTAGAAGTCAAAAGCCCTTTTCACAGGAAAGGAAACTCAACAACTGTTCTTTACATTTCAGTACTAAAATAAAAATTATTGGATCACAACTGAAAGACTAATGGACCCACCCTTCACACTTCAGTGAATACACTTCAGTGTATTTCTTTGGTCATGTTTCTTCTGGTCATCAAATTTAATTTAGAGAGATCAATAAGAAAAGCAGCAGCAGGTAGCACTTGGGACTCAAACGGTGGTCTCCAGCTGCTGGGCACATGGTTAAAGAATATAACCCCAGGTTCTGCGCTACTGAGAATGGTGTCTTGTGACATATGACATCACTAAATGACACTGGAGATGCTGAGCTTTGAGTCACTTACTGCAGGAAATGGGAAAAGGATCTTTCTTCATAAGAGAATTTTAGGAACAATGTAATCTGGCACTAGGAAATGCAGCCAGCCCATAAAAATAACAAAAACATCATCAGCAAAGCAATCATGCTGGCATTTCTCCTTGGTTTAGCCATACACTACAGTTGGTTGCCATCAAAAAAGTAGGTATTTCACAGCCTGCTGTACTATTCAAGTTGCCACACAACAGATAGCAGGAAAACCTTATATACATACAATAATGACCACTTGATTCATTCGAGTGTACCTATCTGTGGGAAGCTAGGAGATGAGGGGCTCTTCTTGAGCATTTGTGATGTATAAACAGAATTCCTAGTGCACATAAGTACTCACAAATGTACCTAGCACTCCTTAGAGTGAAAGCATTTATGTGCTTGGATGCACGTGCTCCCTGCTATTGCTGTTCATAGTCTGTGCATGGTAGTGTTGCAAGTTCTGGCTCCTGTTCTGATAACTGAAGCAAGTCTGATAATAGTTAGAAACCCAATCTACTGAGCAGTGGTATGTCTATCATCACATCATTTGGAATCAAAGATGCCAAAGTGATCCACAGACCTTTTCCCAGATCCAGTGTAATACTCACCCTCTTATACAACAGCCAGCAGGAATGTCCTTTGTCTTCACTCCCTCTCCTACCCAACATGATGCAGTGAGGTATAAACATGAAAGGGATGCTACTGGTAGCCAAAAACATTCTAGGTAAAGGCACGAACATCAAATAAGAAAATAAAAAAAGGAGTAGAAATGAGAGAAAAGAGAGATAGAACAGAAAATCAGAAGAAAACCAAAGATTCAGAGAGGATAAGAAATTTAATGGTCACACAGTCAGAAAAAAGGAATGAATGTAGAGAGGGGCAAAGATGGTCAAAGATGCCCCTTACTTGCCCATGGCATCATGCCACTACACTATCCCACTGATCCAAACTCTCCTCATAATTCTGCCAGCAGCACTCATTACTTAATAGCAACGTGCCATCTGCCTCCACCACTGACAAGGTCCCAACCTTGGAATCAATACAGATCTGTTGGTGACATCTGTTGGGACAGGCCACAGATACCAGCGGCTTTTCACCAAGCACACTTGTTTTAAACAATGCTCAGCTGGTACCCAGTTCAGCTGGTTAGCACTGGGCTGACCCTGTATTCCCTCCACTGTCTGCGGAGGGGATGCCAGCCGGCTCCCCACCCCAGCCTGCATGGTGGGGATGCCAGCCAGACACACATGCCTCCCACCCCAGCTAGGACACTCCACACAGAGGGGGTTCCGGACAGCTCCCTGTGTCCCCCACTCCAGCTGGAACACCTCACACGGACGGGTTGTTTTCTGTAAAAAACAGACTCTGGGATGGAAAGTGACAGAAATGAAGATGTAACAAAGGGTGATCCATTTTTTATGGGCAGCACCAAATGCAGGGAAAGTCGCTGAATGGCTCTCTGAAGCTGGGGACCCATTCCTATCACCACACTGCTTCTGGCCCACTCCAGACGTGACACCCTCACACGGGCGGAGTTCCAGCCGGCTCCCCGGCCTCCCCCCCCCCGCAGGGCCAGAGCGCCACCTGCAGACCACGGGCGCTCCACTGCGGGCCGGTCCTAATGAATCACAAGAACATGAGGGCTTTACTTTCTCCCTCCATCTACTGCAACAGGACGATGGTCCTCAAAAGAGAACCGGGTGGTTGCAATATGAGCAGTATCGGGTATCTTGTCAGAACACTGGAAAATAAATGGAAAGGGACAGGACAGGACAGGAAATTCCTGCTGCTGTGCCACATGCGGCTATGCAGGCTCTGTAAGCAGTCAACTGTGAAAAACCTTCAATACTTTTTGCTGCCAGCTTTTTCTCTGAGTACCTGTCTGCCTCCTCTGACACCTCTTGGAGAGCTGTTGGGGCTCTTCTGGAGACTGCAAGTCCAAGTCTGCTGCTCATGGAGGTGTGCGTTCCCCAACAGCTTCCACCAAGCTGAAATGCCAGTGGACCTCCAACAAGTGCCAATACTCCATGCACCTGACACACAGATCCAGGTGTTCCCTAAGACTCTATATACCTGAAGAAGCAATACACTGAAAACCTGGTGAAATTATGTGATTATCTGCATTTGCCCTACACGCTCCCTTCAGATAAGACTTTGTTTCTATTTTTTGACACTTTGGAGAAGCTCGAAAACAGCCTAGAAAAAATCATTAAAACTCTGCATGCACCTGCATAATTCCTGCAATAATCTTCCCAACCCTGCCTTGTTTCTTAAAGAGAAATTTGCTCTCTCTTCCTCCCCACATGAGCAAATGGAACATGGACAATATTTGGTATCAGGATTACAAATGTATTTTGCAGATCAACACAACAGCCTGACGACAGCTCCAGAATTGTTAGAGGCGAAAGTGGTCCCTGCCTACCAAGGAAAGGAATGTCTCTCTTACCCTCCCACAAAAATGAATGAACAGACCTTCAAACTGTGGCAGAGAGAATGGCAACATCTCATCTGGGTTAGTTTTCTCCCACCAATTACATCTGTTTTATCTGGTCATAGGATTTCATAGGTCTGATGTGATCCTGAGGCATCAGGAGATGATGCTTTGTCAGATGTATGAGATAAAAACTAGTTCCAATGAAACACAGTCAATTTCTTCAGAAAACAGTTCTAATTAATTTAGGTGAAATATGGAATATAAGCAAAATCTCAGTCAGATACAATGTGACCTGGAGGAGTTCTGGCTGCTTGATTGGGGATTGTAAAGGTGAACAATCTGTATGCTTCTCAGCAGACTTTTGTCCTCCCTCCACATCAGGATGGACAAAAACCATTTTTCAGGCCATGCTTTGATCCCCAGCCTGCAGGGACTCCCAGCCCCACATAACGATTTATAAAGTGTTGCAAGGGCACTGTGTGACACTGCCAGCATCATCCAGTGACATGCCACATCCTCTCCATTGGACACCAGACCTCCACTCCTCTCTTCCCCTATTGACCATTTCCTCGCATCTGATAGCAACGCACTGAACAAAACTGGCAAGCCACTCTCAGGACCAGCAGGTCAATCCCACGCCGATGCACTGGGATTTACTGCTCTCCTAAGATGTTAGCGCTACTGTTTTAGATTCCAGCTCTAGATCCTTTTAAAATCTCTTTCCATTGTGGTCCCTGAGTACACTGGTGAGAGAGAATGGCCATATAGCCTGGGCAGAGGGATTAGCATTAGGAACCCAAAGACCCAGCTCTGTCACTGTGACTCTGCCATAATGGCTTCATCCACCAGTGCCTCAGTTTCTCCATGTGTAAAATGAGGATAATGATAATGACCTACCTCAAAGGGTGTGGTTTGCAGATGGGTTAGCGACCAGCACTACAGAAACACCCCCCACCAATAAACAACCCAGCCTGGCACCGAAGGCACCGAGGGCACTGCATCCTTCCCTTACTGATCCTGCTCAGGAAAAAAATGCTTGCCAGAGCTCTCCTGCCTGCGACTGCGCAAATGACCAGCCAGCTCCATCCTCATCGAACCATCCTGCGTCTATTTGATAAAGACGAATATTGCTTTTTAAATAAATATAAAAACTCCGTTTCCTCCTTGGCAAGTTCATTTTGAGTCATTTTATCTCTCTCCTCCCCCTATATTTTTCCCCAAATAATGTGATTAAGTGAGTCAGCGTTCTGCTTTCCCTGACAGCCTCTGGATTTAATTCAGTTTGAGGACTGTGACCTTTGACTCCTTTTTACTATACTAACCCAGCTAAGAGAACACTTAGCGATTTCTCCGCTTCCTACTGGGAGAGCATCTGGTGAAGGGTGAGGAGGGGGAGCAGAGGTGGAGGGGGGAGGAAGAGAAACAAACTTTCACATAAAATTATGGTATATGGATAATTGAGAAGTTTAAAAACATGAATCTAATTGTGCTGTCCCTTGAGAAGCAGATATTGAGCCATCCTATAAAAGGCTTGGAGTATCCCAATGGTGATTTATTGCTAAATCCTAGTATTTTTCAATACATTATAGTTTTTAAATTGTGTTTAAATTGAGTGTAGAAGAGCAGAGGCCATTAGGAGATGCAGAAATGATGATTATATTTAAATATTCATGCACGCAGTACCTTATTATTGAATCTGAACACTAACAAAATCAATATTAAGTGCGGTTTGACATGAATTTATTTATGAATTTCGACTTTCTAAGTACTGTATTTTTTCACTCAAAAATTGTGAGTATAATGTAGTAATGATATCAAAATAGAGTGTCAGAGAGCATTAGCTGAGGAGGTTATAAACCTCCATATTACAGAGCCCCATATTGCCCTCAAAAGTGCTTAGTGCACAAAACTAAAATGTTGTGTTTCATTTGTTGTTGTTTTTTTTTGTTTGGTTGGTTGGTTGGTTGGTTTTTGTTGGTTTTGTTTGGGTTTTTGTTAGTTTGTTTTGGGTTTGGTGTTTGTTGTTGTTTGGGGTTTTTGTTTTTGTTTTGTTTTTTTCTTTGAACATGTAAATACACACACACAGTTGCTCAGAAATAGGAAGGAAATTCTCAGTCGGAAATTGCACTGCAGTGGCTTTGATTGCTCTTCAAGGCTGCTTCAGGTAGCAGGCAAACTGGGATTTGAAGACCAACAAACCTGAATGGAGTGATGTGGTTCTATGGTTTGTGGGGGCACTTTGGCACTTTGAAGGGAAGCTGGCAAAAAGAGAACAGCTCACAAGCACAGGGTGTAGCCAAGGTCCCAGCCAAATACATCAGTCTGCACCAAGAACCTACAACTCCAGTCCCACACAGCAGCACTGGGTCAGTTGCACTGGGATCCCAGAAGGCAAGAGCAGTCAGTATTCTCATTAAAATAGTCTGGTGATAAGTTGTGCTCAGATTGGCTAGTAGGTCTGGTAAAGAAAGATGCTTCACTAATGTATGCCAGCAAAGAGAATGGAAACAGTTTGTGAGTGCCTTTTCATAAGCAACATGGCAGGTAGCTTGAGCAGTTTTCACTCAAAATAGTACAAATATGAGAAAACTGCCTAGAAATCACCCCCTTAGTTCTCTCAAAAAAATATGCTTCTATATTTTTCATGGCTCTTTTCTAAGGTATATCTCAAGCAGGGCACTTGGTAACCAGGTTGGAAATTCCCCAAGAAAGAGACAGACAGCTTTTGAAAGCTTGGCACTTGATGCCACTCATTTAATGATGCCCATGATCATTTAATGGCAGCACTGCAGCAATCCCTTGCTTCACAGACTCCTTGTCCTTTCAATTTCCACATTGCTACTCCATTACCGTTGCCACCTCTGGACATTTGGTAGGTTTTTGATGGGGCTATCACTCCCTCCTGCTTAAATGAACAGAGATTTCAGCAGTGGAAGACAGAAGTCTTGTTGGTAATGGGGAGGGGAACAGGAATAATTCAGATTAAAACCTTGACATAAGGGGATGCAAATGAAGGGCTTGTGCAGATCTATCTACAGTTAAGTGATATATATTAAAAGCTATTGCCCTTCCTCCCCTAACAATTAATTTTAAATGTGAGAAGAATTTTGAAGATTTATTTACCATTGACAGGAATCTGGACTGAATCCTCCACATGCTGTATTGTGCGTCCTCCTTTGAGTCCAGCCTTGGTTCAAAATACTATTGAGTCCACAGGAGACCCTTACCTTACTTCCTTTCATTAGTATAAAACACTCCTCTCCTGGCATTACATACAATAGAAAGAAAGGGTTATCCTTTCTGTTTGGGAGCCATATACCTATAAGTATCATACCACTTAAAGTAGGACAAAACAATTTTGGCTGGTCTCAGTCCAGTCCCTTGTCAAAAGCCCACTAGGGGCAGCAACAGATACCACAGCAGCAGGATTTCCTAGTTCTTGCTCTCTGTAGAGGCAGATATAGAAGCAAAAACAGTCTGATAGAAGAGAAACAAAATTCAGTTTTGTCTCAATTTTGACCAGGAACCAATATACTTACTGAATCCAATGCAAAGCTATACTGCCTTCAGTAACACCAAGGGCCAGATATTCAAAGAGTTAGTACTTAATAGGGCTCAAACATTTCATTTGAAGCAGTCTGTTGAAGAGCACAGCCCAACATATTTATAGTTTTCTCAGGTCTCTATAATCAGGTACTGGCAAGCAAGAGCAAGGGATGCCAAGCAAACTGTACAGCACAAGAATAGTCTGCAGTCATAATGGAAATCTCTTCTGCTAGGAAGTCTTCTTGGTACACCATTTAGCAAAGTGAACAGCATTCTGCAAAGTACAAGCTGAAGACAATATATATACCCAGAAGTCCTTTTTTTGATACAGAATTGCTGCTGAGATTAATCTTTTCCTTCCTCCTTATTCTCAGGCTTGCCTCTCTCTTCTGTGCTCATGCTAGCATTTCCCAGTACAGCTTGCCAGGCTCTTAATGGATTGGCAACATTCTTCAGGGATTGGAATTGACACAGAAACACATGTAACATATCCCCTCTTGGAAGGGGTTTGATCATAGAGCACTGACATTATGGCAGATCACACTGCCTACACAGAGGCCACACACGACAGGGCAAGCAGCAGCAAAAACATCACTCATTAAAATTAATTCCTTTCTCATTTTCATCTTAAAGGGAATGCTCAGATTTACTGGTCTCAGCTGAGTCTCTGATGGATAGAGGTCTGCATTAACAGAGCCCAGCATATCCCGTTTGACTTGGTTTATACTCTGCAGAATGTATTAATTCAGTGATTTTTCCAGGAGTAAGAACCAATGAAAGAGCTCAAGACTAGGGGACAGCATTGGAAAAGATTTTGTGGGTCACTCTGAAGTCCCTGTTACTGCATACCTCCACATTGGATCCACATCTCTTTGTTAAACCCAAAGTGAAGCTGTAGGATTCCAGGGAACACCTAGACCAAGGAAAGCTCACCATCTGAAAGGCTTGAGGCATCCCAATCTAATGAAGAATCAAAACACTGAGAGCATCTGAGTGTCAGAAGATGAAGCCTTGACCAAAATCAGGGAATGATAGCACTGAAAACAGTAAAAATGCATGGAAAAGATATTTTCTATCATGTTTGCAACCCTGCAGAGTCAAAGGTTGCTACATGGAGAAAAAGGGGAGGGGGGGGGAAGAATTTTGTAAGAGAAATGCACAGAAGGAACGATGTGCCCAAGGTATATAAACTTTGCAACAGTTTGGAATCAAGATTGGATAGTGTGTCTGTCAACGAACTGCCTTAATTACAAGCTCTTGGTTCTGAACTCAAAGTGTACCATTTGTAAGAGATGCAGCATACGAGGCACTTGAAGACATTCAGCACCCAACTTTACTCTAAACTTATGGTAAAAATGGACAGGTCTTCACCACACTATGGCCTCTTATCAGTGCTACCTCCTGTGATTATGGACAGGACAGTTTAGATGCCTTGGGAGAAGACACTAGACTGAAGTGTCACTGGTCTGATCCAGGTAGAGCAATTTCACATTTCTCATGAGATCTCTTTCTCAGAAATGCTAAACACCATCTTGGAAACTCTGCACACAAGAGATGTCTAATGCTGGCATTATTTCTAACACTAACAACTCGTTAAGTTTTTCCACTATGCATCTGTATCAATATTTTAACACAAATGTTACAAGGAAAATTGCTTTTTTTTAATGTGTATTACTGTGTCTCTTCCCTCTCCTCCTCTCTCATTAAATGAGCATGACAGATTTTAGCCTACTCCATAACTAAGTGAATAACTCAGAAATTTTAAATCCCCAAAGCATAGTGATGGGTTCTGAAAGCTTTCCAGTGATGTGGAATATGAACAAACTCAATGGGCTTCGATTGTTCCTTCCCCTTATTGTAACTTCCAGCAAGCTGCTGTTAGAGTGCAAAACAATGGGATCAACACAAATCTCAGCAGGAGGTAAAGAACCCAATGAGAATTTACAACTGTGAGATTCAGCAGTACGACCACAACAGGACTAATTTCTTAAGTAAGGTTCCCTACATCAGGGTAACACCACCACCAAGTTTGTTCTGATAATCTAACAGTTGGCTGAAGTTGGCTTCAGAGGCAAATAAGGAGCAGGGCAAGGAGGGGATCCATTACACTAAAATGGAAGTCAGACATCAAGATATGGATTACACAATCTATAGATGGAAAAGGAGTAAAAAGGTCCCATCCAGATCAGTTCCCACTATGAGCAGACCAGCTATTTACAGGTATTTGGAGATATGACTAATATACATTAATGAAAGGTAATTACTTCAGAAGATCAGCATAGACAAAATGGTTCATTGTGGGGCCAACAAGCAGAGTATTCTCAGAACTAAGGGGGAAAAATTATCAGTGAACTGATAAAAAAAGAACAACGACAAAAAACCAAGCAACCAAGCAACCAACCAAAACCAATCGAACAAACAAACAACCTGAAACAAACACCAAAAAAACCCAAATAAAACAAACAAACAAACAAACAAACAAACAAACCCCAACCCTCCAAAAGAAGAAACTGGATGTCTTTTACATGGAATATTCACCAGTATTTTTAAGAGGTGGGTGGTGGAGAAAATGCTATCACCAAGGAAAAAAACCCAAACCCTCTTTTCCAGTAAATCGATGTATTTTGCTCTAATTTTATTAGGAATATAAAAGGAGCCTTTAGAA
This sequence comes from Notiomystis cincta, assembly GCA_013398075.1. Taxonomy (NCBI): domain Eukaryota; kingdom Metazoa; phylum Chordata; class Aves; order Passeriformes; family Notiomystidae; genus Notiomystis; species Notiomystis cincta. The sequence continues at coordinate 39,211 of VZRX01007976.1, read as the reverse complement.
AAGTGCTTAGATAGCAGAAAGAAAAAAAGAAGAGATAGGGAAGGCTAGCAGTGGAAACATTAGTCTGTCTGTATTAGGAATCCCATACTCACATTTTATTGTTACTGTCAGGATGCAAAAGGCAGCGCTTAAAACAAAATAATACATAATGTATTACAGGGGCATAAACATCAGCAGTCATTTTTATTTTAAAAAGAAAATGCAAAAAAAAATGGAGATAGCTTGCAAGTGACGGATCCAAGGTGCAGCATTTATATCTGTGTCCACTGAGATAATCAAAAAGGTATTAGAGCAGCTGATGGAACAGAGTACCACAAAAGGCTCCTCAGCAGTTTACCACTGTTCTCATTACAAGGTGGCTGTGGACACTCTTTCAAAGAAATCATGGGGTCAATTTTTAGGCTGGGTGGGAATTTACTCCAACTGTAAAGATGAGATGAGATTTAGGGAAATAAACTTACAAACTTCTGAATGAGTAGTAAAGAAAATGGGTTTTGTACATTTGTGCACATTTTCAGAGAGAGCGAGGAAAGATGCAGAAATAAGAATCGTTTATGTTTTCCAGCCAGGCCTTTTCAATCATTACTCTTTTAGAGTGTTTGCTTTATCTACGTTCCCTTCTACTTTTTTAGAGTTTGTTCTCTTGATCTCTGCACAGCAGACCTAAACCTTGGAGTCTAAATCCAGCATCTTTTGTCATGGTCATAATATAAATAAACAAACAAGCTTTATAATACCTGCCTGACACAGGAGTAAGCAATGCATGTGCCAGCTCTCTTGTTTGATGGGACTACTGGTGGTAAGGAGGGTCTCTACTCACACGGTTTTATCTCAGAGTCAGCTTCCAGCAGAGACAGTCCCATATTCCATGGGTTGCTTCCAAAACTCCCATTAGCTACACTCCATTTCTGCCCTGCTCTCCATCCCTGCAGCTTCATGGACAGGGCTCAGTCTTGGCCCTGCTTGGGCTCCTAACAGCATGCAAACTGCACATCTGGTTCCAACACTACCTGCTCAGCAGGAAGAGGGGAATCCTTTTCTCTCAAGAAGTTTCTACAGCCACACCTGCTTTTGAGAGCAGTCCTAAACTCAGGAATGCAAAGAACACCCTGTGAGTAACAGTGGAAAGTGTAGATGATCTGCAATTAAGCAGCACTGCAAGGGGGATGCTTGGGGAAATGAAGAGGGTTTTAAACACAGAAAATATCTCCTTTAAATATTTCAGCTGACAGCTGGATCTAACACCCCCCAGAACAGCTGGATCCTCTTCTGTCAAAAAAACTCATCTCTTGCCTCTCATTTCCTGATTCTCTGAAGGCCTCAGGGGGTACTTGATCCCCCTGTTTCCCTATCTGGTTGTACTGCTTTTGTCACAACATATGCACACTAACATGGCACAGCCACAGTCTGCTGATGGGATGATGTCAAGATGATGTGACTGCTGTGGCCTGTGTAGTCATTTGGAGAACAGGGAAAGAGGATAGGGGAGGCAAATTGGCAGAGGGCTAGGAGGAAGGGGCTAAGAAATGAGATAGACAGAAACTAAAGGACAAGCAAGTTCAGAAATGGAAAAAGATTAGGGGGGAAAAAAAAGGAAGTAAAAATGCAATGGTCTAGCTTTTTAACTCTTTGTCACAGTAAACCACAATATAGATATTTGCAGAACCTGTCCCATTTACTCCACAAAAGTAAGTGAGGTAAATCCTATTTACCAGAGAGCAGGACCAGGTGTGTTTAAAAAAAAAAAAAACAAAATCAAAGTTGCTCTATTTGATTATTCAAAATAATCTGGAAAACAAGGAGCTGCTCCAGGAGCCAGGAAATATTGACAACCAAAGTTTAGAAATCCCTTAAGGAGATTATATGCATCAGAAATTGATGAATTAAGGAGTTCTGTAATTCTGGAGGATTTGTGCTTGAGAACTGGAGAGGAGTTAACATCTGAAGCTGGATTTCATCCCCAGCTATGTCACTTGCTTCACTTCTCAGCACCTGACATCAACTACAATGCCTAATGGCTTCACCAAAATAAATATGGATATTCCTTTAAAATGAGGACTCTGGAGATGATCAGTGATGTGTTTGTCTTTCATACAAGGACAGGTATAGGGAATTTGCTGATTTTAGGTAGTATTATGCAAAATCAGTTCCTAAAATGAAAATAATTGTGTGCATGCTAAAATCCTCTGTTTGAGAGAAAACTGCAGGTAATAAATCAGAGCAAGGATACACTGAAGGAACTAGCTGCTGGACAGGGCTGCTTTATGAGAAGCTGCTTCAGGTCAGGCCTGAAGGACATAGAGAAGAAGCTCATTGTGCATCATTTTGGGTAGCCCTTCCATTTGCTTTCCTCTCACTAAAAATTATACTGTTTAGAGAAAAATATAATATGCAAAGGAAATTCCACAAAACAAATTACGAATTTCACAGCTTCTGAAAATTCTGCCCACAGTACAGAAGACAATCTTCCCCTCCCTCCCCTCATGCCAGATTGTCTCTGTGATATCTTTCCACTTCATAAATCTCTTCCTTGATTGAGAGGCAAATCTGGGAAACAGCCCCTTGGGGAAACAGTTCCTGAAAAGCCTGTGTGCCAAGCCAGAGGCATCTTCTCATTGAGGTACAAAGCAAGTAAAGGCTTCAGACTCCTTGCAACTGCACAAGAGTTCTTGGCACCATCTAGTGGAGTCATGCTGGAGATGGAGAGGAGAGGTAGTAGAAGACTTGGCAAATCTGCTTGGGTGGTAGTGGCAGCTCAGCTAGAACAAGGAGGCAGAAGTAAATGCTTGCCATCTTCACAATGCTCTTTGTACAGAGGACTCTATCTTGTAGTAAATAAGCTAGAGGCGATGTTACATCAGATAGGGAAAGCATTATGGAATCTCCCTGGAGGACGTCACCTGCTGTTCTTAATGGTCGCTTTGCTACTACAGGTGGAGCTGTACATGCCAAGGGTGCACACCCTCTCTACTATCCTGCAGTGAGATGGCCAATGATGGCTTCTAGAGAACAGGCTGAAATCAGAAACCCTCTGAAGAATCCTGAATCCTGAGCTGCAAATAAAGTTGCACTAAAGGAATATGGAAGATGACATAAAGTAATATCAAGGCCATGGGTCGTTTGAAAATGGGTCTGAGAGAGGGTGTAACTACCACTTTATGAGCAAAGGAAAGTCATTCATCAGAGTTGATTACTCATCTACTTCCCTCCTCTCCTGTGCAAGAATAGTAAACAGTTACCCAAGTTACACAAAATGATCAACATTTAGAACAAAACAATGCTTCTTGTTTTTCAAGTTTTCCTGTAGCTGCCTCCCTTCCTGTCCAAGCTCATCATCTTTCATCGTTCCTGAATGTGGCCATCACCACCAAACACATGGAACTGTATTGATATCAAGCCCTAGTACTGAACCTCCAAGAACGTTATCACCTGGAAAAGGCTCCCGGTTTGTGATATTGACAAACTGGGGCATGTGTGCTTTGGAAGACTGCAAGCATCACTCCTGCCTGCAGTCCTCAGAAATCAAGTGAAGGAATCAATGAACTATCCAGGAGTAATGTTCTCAAATCAACCCAGCTCTTCATCTTTCTAAGAGAAGCAAGTCAAGGACCATGCTGAAACCTTAACCACAGGGCCTGGCCACTCTGTGGACACTAAAGATGTGAGGGCAGTTTCCCAAAAAGCAAGTATTAGCTTTGGCATCCTTGGCCAATATTTAGTTCCTCTTTGCTGTTACAAAGCAAAGCTCTCCATGCAGCTAAGAGCCAGATCCACAGAGAAATGCAGGCACCTAGCTCCAATTTCACTGGAAATATGTCTCTGTACCTCCGAGCCTATACTGGAGTACTTCAGGATTGCCAGAAGGCATATGAGTGTGGGGGAGTTTAAATCCCATTTCTACCCTGTCTTGAAATTCATGTTAATGTTCATTCCATATCAAGCAGTTCTGAAAAACTCCCAAGCCAAAACTCCCCACTTACTCAACAGGGTAATGATTTACATCCCCTTTGCCAGGGTGCAAATTATACCTTGTGGTGCAAGGAAGCAATAGGATCCAGACCTTGTGACAGTTAAATGGGAAGTCACTGCTATGGCATGGATCAGACAATGTGGGTACAATTTTGTTACCTGCAATGCTCAGTACTGGAAACATGCAGCACAGTGCAACAGCATCCACTCTACAGTTTTGTCTCCTCTAAAGACATGGACACATGCAGTTTTAAAGTGCTTTAAGCAGCTAATTAGGGTGTCTTCCCCTCCTTCATCCCACAAGATGATAATTGCATTATAAAAATGAATATGTAACTAAGCAGAAACCACAGGAACGGTGATGGCAGAAAAAGAGATGGAACCAGCAGCAGTCTCACTCCACAGTCACAGGTGGAAGCCCTCACATTAGACTCATGCTCCAGTGCGGTTTCTGTAGCTGTGGGGAGGAAAACCTCAAAGAAGCCCCACATAATTTAGAGTCACAAGAGTCAGCGAATGGTTTAGTGCTTAAACAATCAATGTCAGGAAGAGAGAAGATTCGTGAGAGTGTGTCTGCCTCTTGCTGTCCCTGCATACACGTCCCCAGAATGTCTACAGTCATCAGGATAATTTAAAAAGGAATAAAAAAGATACAGACTTGGCTTGGCCTATCTGGGGCTATCACTGTAATTGTGGGAGGAAGTGAGAACATTACCAGCAGGGCCCCAGGGAGAAAAGAGCAAAGTGAGGGGAATGGAGACTGTATTTTTGGGACCCTGTGAAATTGAAGAAGTGTCGGAGAGCAGCACAGTGATGCCTGAGGGTGGAGCAGAGCTAAGGCAGCGAGAGCATCCTGAAACAGCAAATAGCGCAGGATCTGAGCTTGGAGCACAGCCACACAGCCAGCACTGTTCCTGGGGTTCCCTCAGTAGCTAATACCATGGATGACCAGGTAACTGGGCACATTCTCTATACATTCAAAAAGAGAGGTTATCATTGTAAATAGCTGCAGAGATGATAAGTAGCTTTTTTCAGGGAAGAAAGGAGGGGACTCTTCCTACTGCCAGTTCTTCTCTGCCCCCTACGGAGCATAGGCAGCCTCTGTTCTGCCAGTCCATTCTTCCACATCCAGTGCATTATTATGAACCCTCCAGCACACACAGCTAATTAGAGAAAATATCCTTTCTAGCAATTTAAATGATTTTGGCATTTTCAGGAGGGCACATGTAATATTCAAATTACTTCCACTCTGTGCTGCCTTGTCTTGCCTGGCTCATCTTCCCAGGTGAATTTGTAGTCTCTGAAATGCTCTAATTTCCCACACAAGCCATGTCAAATATAATTTTGGTGCAAAGTTGGTAATTATATGTAACATCAGTCTGATGTTAAAAACACTGAAAAATTTAGCAAGAAGAGACGAATGGAGAGACATAAGTCTGAGACCAAGGAACGAAAGGCGTGCGTCCCCCTTAGTATTTGTGCTCATTAATTAATAATAGCATGTTTTCAGGAACTGAAAGGATGTGTTTCCTGAACTGACTGGAATTCAGTATGTCCCAATTACATTGTCTCAGTGAAGAACTTCGGTTGGGTCTTGCTGAAGAGCCGTAGCTAAACCAAAAGCAAAATCCAGACTCCCCACTCAGTCCATCCCAGCTTCAAGGGTATGTAAAAGAGCAGAAATCTCATGCTAGGGCTCATATCCAGGGACCAGATTGTCTCTTCCTCTGCCACCCCTGCTGCAAACCCCTCTGGAAGTAGTCAGGCAGATTTGCATCAGTGAGTCACCAAATGTATGGATATGTATTAGAATTAATGTAATTATAACTGTTAGTCCCAAAGTATTGGGCAAACATTTTAACAGACTTGTTCCTTTACTCCAAATAGAAAAATTAACATGAAGAGTGAATTGTCTGACCCCATCATCAACTCTTCCCCAAGGATATTAGGTCTGCCTGTTTCAAGGAGCACCCTAATCTAGCCTGCTTTTTGACACCATTATCCCAGCACCGTGTTTGTCTCTTAAAAAACAGTGGAGAATTTCTGAGTTAACCCATTCCACCCTAAAATCCATGCCTGCAATAACTCCTGGGAACCACAGAGCCTTTTGCTCTGACATTGTTTCTCCAGGTAATCTACTCGTAGAAAGGACTACCCAAGCATCTCATCAACACTGAACAGCAGTTTCTGGACCATGCGAGAATTTGGACCCTAGCTGGTGAGAAAGACTTGCTTCATTTTTTTCCTGAAGCCTGTTATACCAACAATCAAGAACCATATTAAAAGGCCTGATCATATAAGCAAAATCAGCACATCCAAATAAGGGTTAAGTAAGAATTACACCCCAAAGGATTAAGTAAGAGCCACTGAATAAATCTATTATTTCAGAGGAATGAGATGAGAGGAGATGAGAGGAGATGAGATGAGAACCAATAAAGTCTCAAATAGACTTGAAGTTCTTGGACATAAGTGAACCCCACTTTCATCAAGCCATTGTGTGCTTGTATACAGGAATTCCAGAACTAGTCTTCAATTTAAGTCTTTGTGTTTCATGTCTCACACCTCTCTCTGTCTTTCTTCAACTTCACATCAAAGGAAGAAACCCCTTGTTTTGGAGAATGAACACTTCCTGCCTTTTCAGCTGACTCCATCTATTCTCTTAAAATCAGATCCCACTTCTCTTGCCCTTTTTCAGTGTCTTGGGTTTGTGCTGCTTATTTAACAATGGTTAGCTGTGCATAAGCAGAAAATCCATCGTGCTCAGACCACATGGGCCAGAGAAAGCCAGAAACTTTCACCACAGCTTTATAAGGTCCTTAAGACCCTCAGATAAAAGTAACTTTTTAAATGTAAAGCATGGTTATGCACAGCTTTCCCTTCTCAGTCTGAAATGATAATGTACAAAAGCAGAATAGGAAAAAGGACATTTGACCTCCAATTTCCTGAATGCTAACTAGCTTTCCTTGCCTTTTTGAATCAAGTCTCCAATGTAAGGCCAGGATGTGGCAAGGTAGCTGGACAAATAAAGAGTTCCTTTGCTGCCATGGCAATGGTGCAAACAGAGCAGAGCACATGCCAAAGGAAGTTGCCATAAATCAAAATTGGTCAATTCTGTTTAGTTTCCAAGCAAAGGTTACACAAACTGGCTGGAAAGTGCTTCACAGAGAAGCCAATTATCATTTTCTTCAGGAAAATGCACTGATTTGCAGATTATTTAGCCTTCTTGCAGCTCTCCTCAGGTCTGAAAGACTCTAATTTCAGGGTAGCTTGAACTCTGCAGGGTCTGAGAAACATAAAGGGTAAGACCACACCCCAGTGTTCAAATTTTTTTTTCATTTGTCACTTAACAAGGAGTGAAATAAATCCCGCTTGGAGAAACATGCTTACCTTCAGGGGTAAATCTTATCAAAGATTCTGCACAGTGAGCTAAGAATGTGGAATACACATTTGCATAGATCATGCTCTCCTGTCCCACTGAACCTTTCCATGAGGAAAGTCTTTACAAGTCTATAGCACTTCCCACTATCTGACTGCTGGACCAGTACAGTATTCTATGGTGCAGATAGGAATTTCTGTGACTCTTATGCCTATAAACTCCTTCTTTTTGGGACTCAGACAACAAACAGGGCAATTTGGCCTTCACAATGGAGGATGAAACTTCTACGCTAAACACCATTCAAACGCCATCAGAATCAAAATGAAATCCAGCTTCTTCTTTGACAGCTATCTTGGTTTTGTGGGCTACTATCTCTAAATTTCTTGGGAAAGGGGAAGGAGTAGGTTCTGCTCCATCATTTGAGAAGCTGCACCCTCAGACTGTTTTATAAGGGACCCAGCTGGCAATGCTCACCATGCATAGCTCCGTTACTGCAAGTGACGCAAGTGAGCAAGACTCTACTGCAAACCTTGCTGAGTCCTGTCAACACTGCATCTCATCTGGGCTAACGTAAACCAGAACCTCACACTCCCTGGGAGGGGTCAGATAGAGTTATAAAGCATGAAAGTGTTGACAGAGTCTCCAGCAATATGATCCTGTTATATCATTAGGTCCATATTCCCTGCATCTCACTCCTCCTGGATGTTGCCTAGGTTTATTTTGATGCCAGAGACATTCTGCAGGCAGACATAGGCTTTTTTCCAGTTCACCCAACTCTAGTCTGCCCAACTCCTCCCCCTAAATTTCATATTTATATGTATGCTAGGAGAGTGCAAAACTCTACCCAGTCAGAACAATGGAACATTTATCCTTCAGTTGCCTGATGTTTAGAGGGTGCAGAGCAAGAAAGGACTTGGCTTCTCCCTGCTCTTAACTGACAGGCCCCTCTTGGCTTGCCAGCCCCTCCAGCTCTCCAGCTGGTGGGGCAGATATCACAGGAAAGAATTATTTTCTAGGCTAAGCAGAAGCCTCCTGTCCCAAAGTCTACAAAAGCCAGCAGATACATAGTGATTTATTTCAGTGGACACTGACTAGGCGCAGGCTTCCTAAATACAGTAACAGCTTCACCATAGAAGTGTTCATAATTAACAGACAAAATATGACAATAGTATTTGCATAAGGGTAAGCAGCACCCTAAGGAGAAACAGTTTGTGCTGGTGTGGGACCAAGAAGGTCTCTATGATTTCAGGGTTCCTTGTGTGTGATCTAATCAGCCTGTTTCTCACCCAGGGTAATACACTAACTAATTGTTCCATCTAAGGCAGTGCAGAGACGCAAACAGGCTGGACAAGGGGTTTTTGCCTTCTTGTTACAAATGTCCTGTGGCCTGGCACAAAATAAAGGACACACCGATCATGGTCCTCAAGGCCTCTGAAAGAATTTAATGCTAACTGAAGTTAATTTTGTACTCCTTATTTAGACAAAGAGGATGAAGGAAGAGACAGAGTGAAAGCACCAGGGGAGCAACTGATTTCCTGTAATTTCATTTCACTACTACCAGAATCAAATAAGCAAAAAACTCACACATCAGGCTTTTATAATCACCAGAACTGAAAATTAATGAATACATTGGATTGCTTTGTACTGACCTAACTTGAGAGCCTCTACAGTGATAGAATTTCAGATTTTTTGGAGACTATTGATGTTAGAATTTGCCTTTAACTCATACAAGTAAGAAAAATAACCTCACCTAATCATAGGAATCTACATCTAGGTCTTTAAGCAAAATGTGCACCCAGTTCAATGCTACACTCATCACTGTCTCCTGAGGTTTAAAAATGAATTACCATTAAGCAAGGGGCATAATTAGATACAGAAGAGTCAAGGTAAGATCCAGTTGCAGAAAGTGGTGGTTTGGGTGCTGTAACTTAAAATGGATTTCACAGCACACGTCATCATAGTATGATGATGCTTTAATTTTCTCATTTCCCCAAATTATTTTATGAAGTCTGCTGAATGGAAAGAAAGAGTACCTTTGGTCAGCAGAGCTTGATCACAGCAGCCCATAGCCTACAGATGTTGTTAACTCAATAGTATGGCTGTGAAAGTCCCAGACCAAAGTCTTGCTGCTAAGGCAAGTGATGAGTCAGCTAAAATTTGGGATACACTCGTGGTTTTGACTATGTAGCAGCAGAATGGTCTCCTCTAACTTTCTGTATTAAAACCCAGCTGGCCTATTACCAGCACGATATAATCCAGCAGCATCTAATTGGCTGCTGCCACCCTCAGCTTACCCCCACCTTCAGCACTGGTGGATATGTCAAAGCAAAAACATCTCAGCATTTCTGATCTCCCCGGGGTCACATCTGGTTTGAGTAAGGCTCCCCATTTGGTTCCAATCCACTGATTTCCTGCTACTGTCCATGAAAAAGAATGCGACTCTGTGGCTTCCCCTGAGTGTAATGGTCTAATCTGTATCTTGTTGTGCACTGTAGAGAGGAGGGGGAATCAGTGCTACTTGGGAGCAGATTCCTCTTCCCCTGTGACTGTGTCCTGCTCTCATGCAAAGCACCTTTATTCTTGCCAGTAATGGCAGCCCCAGATGTCCTGGTGCCCTCCCTGTATCATCCATATAACTCCAGCCTCTTAATTGAATCCTTTCCTGGCTAGGACAGGCTTTCCTCATTACAGTGAGTTGGATCCAATTCTACTCCCTCCCCTCCATCTCCCAGTCTCTCATTGTGAAACAGAGGGCAGGCCCCACAGAGCTTCTGTGGGTGGATGACTGCCCCAGTGAACTGTTCTTGCAGCTACTGGAATGCTGCTCATGTTAACAGAACAGGAAAGTCCCAGACAGGTACAAGGTGGTAAAGGTGTCTGCTCTGCCAAGGTTCTGGCAACATCAAAATGCAATTTAGTTATAAGAAATAATATCTAGTCCTTTTAATCTATGGCTTTCGAAGCCATTTCTCTAAACCACCAGTGTTTTGCAGCTGGTGGAGCAGCCTAAGAATATGCACAAGAGCAGTGGCAGAGCCCAGGAGTTTAATGGGTCTCCTGCACCTTCATTCCATCAGATCCTCTCTGTAGGAGGGCAGTATCCATGAGTTTGACTCATGCTCTGAACAAGGCAGGGCAACATACACAGAACAAATTCTCTTTTTTTACTCTCACTCATCCACTGAAAGTCTCAATACTGAGGGAAAGAGTTCAGTCCTTTTCCTCACCTTATTTATCACCTTATTTAACTTTCTTGCTTTTAATCTGAACTACATTATCCAATGCTGCCCCATACAGCACATAGTGATCCCTGTTTCCTTTGCAGGCCCCATTCTGGAGCAATGCCCTAGTGTAACGACACTTCAGATGACCCTGTAATACATAAAGTTGCATTAGTTCAGACACAGCATCACACTATACCTTGGGTTTGATACTTAAACTGGTTTGTTCAAAGTTATTTAACTTATTATAGGAGCTGCCTTAGGGCATGCAGGAACAGCCTGGCTTATGTTGAGGCAAGTAAACTCAGGTAAATCAAGGTACAAATCTATCAGGTGCATGGACTTCAAGGCAAGTTCTCGTAAGTGCTGGGAGGAGACACAGCACATCAAATTCCCCTAAGTGCCACCACTTTAACTACTAACCCACACTCTTCTACTGCACTAAGTATGTCTGAATTCCATCAGAGCCTGAATACTATTTTTTAAAATAACCAGATCTTTGGAAAAACGAAATCCCTCAAAGCACCAGAGCAAAATCTCTCATCTAGAGGCTTTTCAGCATCTTAGGGAATGAGAGATGCTATTATTGTTACCAGAAAGGCAACAGTACAAGGAATAATCTATAGGGCACAAGTATGTTTGTTATGAAATTATTTGGATCCACAGAGAAATTCCATATGTGGCTTCCTCTCTGGTGACTAGAGGTTCCCACCTTGGCAATGATCCTGGAGTCCCATGCCTACAGGCTCAGCAGCATGGAGAGTGAGGGTGGACGCTGGAGGAGTAATGGGATCATCAGGCATTGAGGCTGCTGCTTGGCATGCCGACAATGTTTGTTTGCACCTCTTTGAAGATGAGAGATGAAAGTGGCGCCCACATGGGCTGCCTTTTATTAGCTTCTTATTTTTAACATTGCAGCTGCGATTATTTTTCTTTTTCTTGAAGCATTTCTTCCCCAGCACTAGAAACTATGAGGTTCCCCTCTCCAGGGAGGTTCAACTTCAAGGAAACATAACAAAGAGAAGTGTGAATGTAAAGGAGACTGGACAACTCAGGGCCAGTAGGGAATTATGTCATTTTATTTTTAATTTTACTTCCATTTTCCCCCCAATCCCCCATCCTCAGTGGGTCTCAGAAAGAAAACACTTGTTTACTTCTTTTTTAATAGGGAAAATAAATGAGTCCTGGGATCGTACAGAGCTGTCATGAAGAGGGAAATGTCTAATGGTTCAATTCCCAGCTCTGTCACTGAACCACTCCGGGACTTAGGGAAAAGTCAGTTTGCCCATCTGTAAAATGGGATTTATAATGCGTTGCTTCTCAGGGGTATTGAAGGAGTATGAGTAGCATTGATAGGATGCTTCATGCACCTTTGATAGAGGGGGCAAGAGCCCTGTGAAGTGCTGTCCTTAATAGATACTTAGAGGAGTTTCCTTCACCGTGGTACTTATCTGACCACAGCAGCTGAGTGCCTCACAGCTACTGATGGATTTTTTTTTTCCTGTTACCTCTCTGTATCATAGGATTGTTGCAGAGGAAAGCAGAGGCAAATGGCAAATAGAATGGAATGGGCCCAGTCACATAGAAGATACGTGATAAAGTCAGGAATAATAATTTATTTCCTAAATTTCTGCCACAGCCATTTGACTTTCATCCTAGTTGTATGGATTTTGTGATCTGAAGGCATAAGAGAAAGCCACATTCCTTTCCTCCTACACTGGCCAGTCACACTATGGCTGTCTTTCTGCTGGATCAGGGGCAAGTGGTCTGGAAAGGGAGTCACTGTTGTGCATTACTCTATTCCTATCATAACATTTCGGTGTTTGTTTGTTTCACCTGACAGACTAGTTTTCAGCCAAGAATTTAATGTTAATCCAGTTATCCATAGTAAACATTCTAGCTTTAAGAGGATGATGGTAGAAAAACATCTAGATTTGCTGTTCCTTATTTTCAGAACGAATTTTTAGAGGTAGTAAAGAGCCATATTTACGAATGAAATCAGAGAAAACTGCTGGTAATTGACACTTCCTAAAAAACGCTTCACAAAGTGCTGCGGATTGTATCAGCTGAAGTTTAACTTCAGTCAAAGGCCCTTAAAAATGCAAGGCAGAGCATGATAGCAACAATATCAGTTTACAAGATGTAAAAATTTTGAGTGGAGATAAGAGGAACAGCCAAGGATAAATAACAATCAAGCTCTTGATACTCACACACTTCAAAAGAAAGAACACAACTATTTATTTATCAAGACATTTACCAGCCAAAGAGAAATGGGAGCATACTAGCTGAGTAAAAACTTTTAAGATGCATATTCAAATCCAGCCAACTCTGAGAACAAAATCTGGTTTTACCAAATATAATACCTCCTAAACCCTCTAAAAGACATTTCAGGCTTACTTTGGTTAGTCCAAAAAGCTTAGACTAATTCACATATGACATGTAACTTAACCAGGTTTCCTTGTCTTTATGGCATTTCTCCTGCTCCCAAGAAAACAGGCAGACAGTTGTTCCAGCCCAGTGCAACATCCAGGTAATCCATATGCCCAAACATGATCCTGCTCAACCCAGTTCCTGGTGAAGGAACGAACCAGTCTTATAGGCTCTTCTCTAGGATATTAGGAAGAGATATACTATACAGGACAGTTTATAAAGAGTACTTGTTTCAGATTCACTCCAGAGAAACAACATATTCCAGACCTACTCCAACTGGTCACCCAGACTTCAGGACATTAAATTAATCCCCTGCCAAATTTACTGCAGGCCATCTGACCATACCATTTAGCCCACAGTAAAGACAAAATCTATACCTAGCTACAGTGAGGAAAGCAGGCAACTTAGTGGAAAACCTAGTTACATCATTCAAGGAGATCAATGGAGAGCCCAGGCCTGGAGGCCAGTGACCTTGGATTAACATAAAACTTAAAGGAAAAAACTAATGGTCTCAATTCAAGAGACCATCGCTGTTATTCCAAAGAATTCAAAAGCCAGCCCTGCAGCTTCCTGACCAAGGAAAACTGCTTAATTTTGGAAATAGAGCAAATACTCACCCATTGCTGGTACAGGAGCAGAGGCACAGAGCTGCTACCCCAGGACTCGCAGGATGGCTGCCTATGCCACACAGACAGGTTCTTGGTGGCACCAGATGTATTGTGACACTTCGTTGTGGCTTTTCTGGAAGAAGTTACTACTCACTGTAGAGAGCTTTCCATGGACTGCCTCCAGAAGGTGCTCCCTTGGGGGTCTCCTGCCCAAATAACTGTGAGGAGGGAGGTGAGGCACTAGTAATTTTCAGGCCTCAGATTCCTCAGTTCTGCCTCAGAGAATCCTTTTCTGCCTAAGCCTTGTCTCAACTTTGTCAACTACCCCAGCTTGTCCTTAACCCCCTCAGGTCAGCCTCAACTGCCACAGGTCAGCCTTAACCGCCCCAGCCCAGTCTCAACTGCCTCAGCCCAGAGCAGCAACAGCCCCTGAGGGGCTGGTCAGGGTGCTCCAACAGTCACAACATGGTGGCCATGGAGAGGGTGCCCAGTACTCATCTTACTGAGGAACCAGCACAGCTCCATGTAGATGACACTGCCAGATAGTGCTGCACAGACCATGAGGAAAGGCAGCCATGGCAGGAGACTGATGCCTGCTCCTCCTGAGGCACTGCCTGATGGACTAGGAAATATGGCAAAAAATGGCAGGAAATAGTGGCTGCCTCAGAGGCCCTTAAATGGCCTTAGTCTCCCACAGGCATGGGCTCTGATCCACCAGCCACAGGACTGGCTGCTAAAAACCTTCTCTCCAGTGTAAACTCCAGCTGTACCCACACAACACTCTCAGGAAGGGCTTTCAGAGGTCCAAAAATGTCCCTACCCTGTCATAGCTGACCATAACTTAGAGGGGACAGCTGAAAATGGGACCTGCCCCACCTGGCATGGCTGTGAGATAACTCCTAGAGAAAGCTAAGAGTCTGATTGTGTTTCATTATTTTTTAATTAAAATGGCCATAATTATGCCCTGGAAAGAGCAGATTATAGAGACAATGATGTTCAGCGAAGTTGTGCAGAGTCAGGTTTTATTTTTGGAGTAGCCACTGACTGCTGGTGAAGCAGTGGACATGTTAATGTACTTCTGCTGCCATTAACACTTCTTGTTTTGTTTTAATTTAACCATTTTTAGGCAAGAATGAATTTTTGAGTGTACAGGTCTGTGCACAGTAGGGCTGTGCTCTGTCATGTGGCCGTACAGTCATAGCAATGCTGGCTATGCTCATGATCTGTAACTTTCTTGGGGACTTTTTCTAACATTTTTTTTTTTTTTTTTCCACTGGGTGAGAGATCCAGGAGGCTGATCCCTCAACTGGGGACTAGTAAGGTCCCGTGCAATGTCCAGCTTTTGCAGCAGAGCTGGCTGCCACATTGCGGCCTGTTCCCCTGAATGTCACATCTGGCTGATGTAAAACACACATGTTTTGACTGAAGCTTTTTCTTTAAAATGCCAACATTAAAGGAAGGTTTGCTTTGTAAAACTGAAACTGTAAAACTCTTCTGAAACCAAATCTGGGGGATTAAAAGAACCACATGAAAAGGGATAAATATGACCTGGACATTTACTTCCTGTGCAGAAGTTCGCTGAACATGTGCCTCCCAGCCTGTCAGTGCAAAACAAGACCTTCTGCTCTTACTCTCAGAAGGAAAAAAAAAAGAGAAGAGAGGAAGACATGACAACTCTTTTCTATTTCATGGCTTATGTCAGATACATTGATTTCTTTAAAGTGGCATCTCATGCACCTTAAAACCAGAAAGATGCACAACTAGTAATAAGACATTTAGTATTAACAAACTATTCTTATTTGTATTATATGGTAAAATTGAGCTTGATCCATTTTTAACTGGCAATCAGGGACAGAACTCCTTTGGGTTTCAGTGGGAGTAAGATCAGACCTAAAGATATGATGGACTGAGTCCAAGGATTCTCTGATGATGTACAGAAGAAACACATGGATAGACAGAGCTGCAGTTACTCAGAAAATGGCTCACTTTCAAACAAACTAATATGTTTGTATCAGTATTGTCCATTTCAAGTATTAAAAGTAATTTTTGGGTTCAAGAAACAACTTTACTTACATATTATGAGACTTGAAAGGTAAAAAAATCAGTTGTAGAGTCTGTATTTTTTTCCTAGGTTTTGAATCTTCAAGAAGATATAATATTTTTTCTGATTTCCTTTACTAAAAGTGAAAAGCTAGAAGCTTGATTATTTTTAAAACTGAAATTGACATTGTGATTTATTATAGTGTGATTTATTATATATATTCAGAAAACAAGAGTCGGGAGGAAAAAAATCATATAAAAGCAGGCAATACATTAATGCCATTATTGTTCTCAAAATAACTTTTTGATCTCAGGTTCCAATACATAAATTGCAGAGGACAAAATGCAATATAATATAAAATTTGGCACTGCCGTTTTGTTTTGGCAAAAAAAGTCCCTTTATCCCAGTGAAGTTCCTTAGAAGCCAGTTGCACATTAATTTGGGATCATAGTTCTCCTCCATGGACAATGATGTTAAATTACACTGAAAGTGGCATTAGTTGCCCAACAGTCATAATTCAGAGAAACACAACTTTATATACAGTGAGAAGACAGCACTTTCGATATAAAGACAGATATCCAACAGAAAATGTTGGGCTCTGCACATGGAATGTCATGGAGTACCTGCCTGCACCACTGGGTTGTAACTGCATCCTGTGGATGCACACATGGGATCCTAGTTGAATCCGAGTTGGAAATTTTCTGTTGCTCCGGGTACTTGAATGTGGAGTTTGTCAGTCCAGCCCCCCTCCTGTTTGACTTTTTTGCTTGTTTATTTTATTTGATTGTTTTTTAATTTTAGAGTCATTAAGTCTGGATTGGTGTTCTTGGATAATGCTCCCTTTCCCATATAGGAGATATAGACACCCAATAACCCCACACCATACTACATTTTTCCCAAGTACTCTCCCATCTGGGTTTTGTCTTTGAGATGGACTCATCTCTTCTTCTTGCAGCCTTAGTTCCTAATTCCATGGAAGCTTTCTCACTGCCTGCTGCGGTCTAGTGCTGGTAAAGAAATCTTCCGTCAAACTTTGACACAATTAAAAAAAAACCAAAAAAAACCAAACAAACTTTTATTTTCAAGCCAGAACCAAGCAAAACAAAAATGTGTTTCAAAGTCATTGCTCAATGGAGAAAAAACAGTTCCCAAGTCCTTTCCAAATCCAAAGTGGACAGTTCCTCAGTCATTTCCAAGATGGAAAGAGGCCATTTTATGATCCAGAAAGCATCCATTTTCTGTGTTGGTCCTGAGCTACGGAGGCTTGTGCCTGAGTCAGTTCTAGGGGGGGGGAATGGCTGGCATTTTTCCAAGCTTGGGTGTGTTGCTATCACAGCAATTGTTTGGTGATGCCATCCCAATAAAGCTTCATTATGGTGTTACTCTTTCTATAAACCTCAGTGCCCTCCAGTGTCCCCAGCAATCACTTATCTAATATTAGGATATTAAAAAATATGGAAAGATTTTAAAGAGACTTATTAAAATGCAATTAGCAGCATGTACGACTTAAGCAGTGAGATTATTTTAAAAAATGACTTGATTGTGTGGAATGCCATGCACCTTATAGAGATAATAAAGCTGCCAATCAAGTCCATTTTCAAATTAGGAAATTTTCATTCTTTTTTTACAGCCCCCTAAGTGAATATTAAAACTGATTATTAACCTCGGAGTGTAGCAGTGGCCCCCGAGCCTGTGAGCTCTGAAAGGGAGGTTTCATAACCGAGGGTAGCCTGGGCTTTAGTTCCCATTTGGACAGAGATCTCTGTGTTTATTTAAAGGGACAGTGCTCACTCTTTGAACAAGGAAATCTGGAAAGCGTGCATGGGTCCCGTGTTTAGAGAGGGGTGAAGCTCCAGAGCTTGCCCTAGGTGGCCGAAGCGCACTGGCTGCAGTGGCCCGGCCACAGCGTAGCAAGGCTGCGATAACCTGCAGGTAAGGCTGCCCCCATATGTCTGATCACAGTATCTCCAGGAATCCTGCACTCCCAGCACAGAATCCACCTTTTGTCCAACGAAAAATGTGTACATTAAATGAATGTTTCTGTGGGAACACACGTCTTTGACGTATTTGGGTTGCTGTGCATAGATTTTCAGTGGATGTTATTATTCTCAGTTTATGTTGTTACTTCCCTCGTTAAATGCAAAACCCTGTCATTTACCTTGCCTTCTTTTTATTTAATTCTGTCCTACTGAGAGACAATCAAGTGTGACATTTCATGCTATTTCACTTTGCTGGTATTTTTACTTCATTTATAAAAAAAGATGTTTCTCTGAGAAATTAAGTCACATTACCTTGACAGGTTACTCCTTTTGCAGGTCTTTACTCCACTGTCAAAGCAGATTTATTGATGCTTCCTGGATTTCTCTCCTCAAGCTTGTAAACTGGAAATGATGAATTCTCTGGAAGACAGCAAGTTATTATTAACTCAAATGTTTTATTTTTGGAAAAATACAAAGATTCAAAAGGAAGTCACTTAGGAAGGGTAGTCAGAGATTCCAACTCCAAAGCAAGAGAATATCCTTAACGTTAAACACATGCTTAAATTTGCCTTTGCTGATCTCTTTGGGAACACACACAGGTCTGAAGGCATGGATGGGGACACTTCCCCATACTGGCGCCAACCTGCTTTGCAGGAATGAGAGTCCAGACAATATCTAAACAGAGAGAATGTCACTGAGTTTGGAAGCATCTAGGATAGAAGTTATTTCACCAGCACATATACAGTCTTAGGATTCTAACTCCCTCTAGAATCTAGCTGTGGCACCTGGCTCTACATAGAATCTACACATCTTTTCAAAGTAGATAATCTGCCTGGGTTGGATAATGGGGGTTAGGAGGATGACAAATTGGGTTAATAAAATGTCAGCAAGAGCCAGGTTTTGAGTCTGGAATGAGTCATAAGTGAAACAAGTTTAGTGGCCAGGGTTCACCCTTGATCTTGAATTGTTATTTGTCCACATCACTGAGCAACCACAAGTCATCCAGTGCAAATCAGCATAACTGACAATCCAGGTTTGGCAATACTGCGTGGGTGGAAAAGGGAGAAAGATGTTACTGCCTTGATAGTCATGGCACAGTGAATGAGAAGCACTGAAGAAACAGTATGTCACAGAGATGGCATTAGACCTCCATGTCTCTGCAGAAAAGCAGCATACTCAGCACACCCCATGTCCTGTGCTGCTCCTGAAGCTTTCAATGTGCCTCTCTTCTGGTCCCCAGAATGGAGCAAGTGTTTTCATGGCTCACCCTTTAGGCTAGTCTGGGTGGAGAATGTTTGTAGTGGTTTAGTATGCTCATCAGGATGAACTGAGCATCAGCAATTTTTTGGGAGTCAGAAGACTAGAAGGGAAAGAAATGCAGTCAGTCAGTATCAAGGTACACCAGAGAAGACATGTGGAGACTTGGGGAGCTATACTGCAGGTGGGATAATAGAGCTGCATAAAAGAGTTCTGAAAATACTTGTTGGTTGTTGTTTTTTGTGGGTTTATTTTTTCCATTTCCATAAGCAACTACTCACTGATAAGCAAATTTTATGACTGGAACCACACTGGCAATGACAAAGAGAAGTAAGGATATGTAATGGACATCTAATCTTTGGTCTGTGAGCTACTAAATGTATGGTAACGCCAGAACAGTAAATAACTTGGTTATTAACATATTCTAAAATTAGATCAAGCAAAATAAGTATTCACTAATACTGAGACAATTCCTGGCAGGGAAGAGAGATTACTGAAAAGATTTGAACAAGCATTATGAAAGAGTGATTGCCAGGCTGGAAAGCAAACCCTGAAAAGCATGAAGACTTTGTCCCAGAAGCTGCCTTGCTTTCCTTGATTAGGATCAGCTTCAGGAAGAGCCTTACAGTGGGTGCTGGCAGAACCAGGCGTGAAAAGAACAAACTCTACCTAATGCCAAATCTTCCAGCTGCAGCTTTGACAGCAGGAATTGCTCTGCAAGTCTGTTTTTCAGAAACTCAGCACAGAGTTAAACAAATGGCAAAGCAGTGGGAAGTCTGATATCCAGCAATTCAAATATGTCAGACCAACCAACTGGAAAAATAACCTTGCATTATTTGTAGCAGCTTATTGACCAGGGTAGGTTTTGATCCAAATATTCTTGAGCATGGAAGAAGTGAATAATCAAGTGACACAGTCACAGCTCCTGTGCTTCTTCTCTACTCCTAAAAATAGGCATGGAAAATCTGAAATAGACCTCTGCATTTTTCTTTATTGTTGGAAAAGGAGAGACAGAAGCATATTGAAAGCACTCATTCACTAGAAAAGCATGCTTTCAAACCCTGGGATCTGCCACCCCCTCTGAGCTTTCCCCACCCAGCTATGTTGCAGGATGTGTGGCTGCTTGAGGCTCTCCATCTGCCTCTCGCAGTCCCTCCAGGTGTCAGCCTTGCACTTTGCATGATGTTTTCTTCCCTCAGCCACATCTGGAATAAAGCGCTGGGTTCAGGGGAGATTCCTGATGAGAGAGCATCAGAGATCTTAAAATATTAAATGCATTCCCTAACTTAATTTCAGAAAAAAATGCTGAATTATCAGACTCCTACCAGGCCTCCCTCAGAATGGTCAAACTGATGCCATGGTGTATGGGAGGGGATCTAAATGGGTCCATTAGCTTTTGGCAGGATCTGCCAAGGAAAATGTGAACATTTGCCAGCCCAGAAACAGTCCAGGAGCCAGGACTTTCACTTGTGTTTTCTTTTTTTAGGATGCAATTGACATGACTGTCCTTTCCTTGGCCTTAATCCCTAACTACTTCCCAAGATACTAAAAGCTTTTGCTCTTCTCTGCACTCTTGCACATAAATCAGGACTACATGGAGATTTTCTCACTGGATCTCATCGTGATAAAGTCACTGGAAACTTGAATGAAGAAAAGCATATGCAGGCCCACCACATCTGACCCTGCTCTGACTTCAGAGTTAAGATTGCTGGCAGTGCTGGTTTTTGGTTTAGGATGAACACTGTAGGAATGACAGCAAAGAGAGATAAATGGGCCTTGACAGACACACTTATACCTAGAGGACTGCACAGGTAGCCTGGATGTCAGCAGAAGGATTCCCCTTAGGATGTTGCTGTAATTTATGATATGGCTCAGAATTGCTACAATTGTTCAGGCAGGTCAAATTCCAGAGGTATACTTAAAACTACATGCATGAGCAATAATGCATGAAACTGTGAAAACAGAAATCCATCCTTTGACAGAGTAGGAAGGGGGTTGTGTCAAGGCTGAGGTATGTGGTGTGGGAAGTTTGCAAAAATACAATGTTTGTTTCAGATTTAAGCATCTTTCAGTTTCATGAGTAGAAATTAGAGATGTGGCAGAGTCTTGATGTCATAGTTTTGAGATGACATCCACAGATGAGAAACTGGGTTGAATTGAGAGTTTAATTCTTGTAGTGTAGCCACAGATGAACTGTTTGGTGGCAACAATTTTCAGTAACTACTGAGCTGGGAAGGCTTCAAATATAGGCAGTGATGGATCCAAAGGTCTATATATTAATGACATAGGACAACTTGTAAACATGATACTGAATGCAGTTTTCCCAAGGTCTTTCAAAAAGTCTGAGTGTCTCAAGATTTTTATGGTTGTTAAGAGCAAGTTTGTCATGACAGCACAATTCTGGGTGTCAGATGTCACTATGGTTTTTCACTATGAGCTTGCAGAATGACCTTGGGGAGCCTGGCTTATCCCAGTACATCAGTTTTCCAAGCAGTTATGTACATCAGTACTGCCCAGAACTGGATTTATTAATTAATTGCATTATAAATTTAAGGGCAAAAAGAAGACATGAAAAAGTTCAGAAAGAGAAAGATAGAAGTCGATCACCTCTGGCAGTTTCAACTACACAAAAAGTCCATTTGGTCACGTTTGGTTGATTGGTAGCTCTCACCACTCTCATCAAGGATAACTTTCACTTCTACAAGCATTAGTTCCCCCCTTTCTGTGGACGTCAACTATTTCTCATGTGAACATCTTGCTCCTCTTTCAAAATTACCAGTATCAAGGCAAATTATGTGTTCTCTTCCTTTCCTTGCTGAAAGACATTTACATGAAGAATCACAGAACTGAGATTATAGATACTGGGGCTGGGAATGCAGAAACAGAGCTAAGGCTGGAAATTTGGGTGGGCCTCAATTTATGGTGGACAGCCAAAGAATAAAGGTCTGATGTCATAGTAAATAATTTATATTGCAAATGATTTAAAATAATGAAAACCTATGTGCATTAAATTTTGACCTGTACATCCATTTGAGATATTTTAAGTAGACAAAAGATAGATTTTACATAAATCTTCAGTAAATGTATTTCAAAAAAATATCCCCAGGCAGTAAAGCCTAACTATTTTAAAAACAGTCTTTGTCTTATCCTTCATTTCTTGCTTCAATGTGTATCATTCAAAACCAGCAAAAAACCCTCAGACTCTCTGCCCTGTCCTTGAGAGAAAAGCAGAAAAGATAAAAACATAGAAGAAAAACTAGGCAAAACAGCTTGTGAATAGATCCTGCCAAAGCTGTCCTTCACACTACTCCAGGTGTTACAGGAATAGTTGCTACACCTTACCCAAGCCACCTGTGGCTTTGGAAGGAGTCTACTTCCAACCCCCTGTGTAAATTCCAATGCTTGTATTCAATATTTAGAATCTGTCACACATCAACACATGCAACTTTATGGACCAGTTCCCAGTCTGTGGGTTTTATCCTTCGGTTTATGCCAACCTATGTTGATGGAAGATCATGCTCTTCCATGCTAGGAATTACTATAGTATCTAGCAAAAAAGTCTGTGAATCCCAGCTTCAGTACACTGTACAAGGCATCAAATTCCTTTGGAAGATGCCTAGCACATCAGCACCAGAAACTGAGCTCTGGGAACTGAGTAGATACCTCTGTGAATCACGGGGAGAAATTCTTCCCAGGCTCTGCTATTGGATGCCCTAGAAAGGCAAGGGAGATGACTTGCAGATGGTTTGATCTAACTCCGCCAAACAAAATAGAGCAAAATGAATTTTGCATGTCCTGTGCAAGAGACAAATGTTTGACAGTTCCCACAGGTACCACTCAAACAAGAGGGTGGAGATGGCAGATAATCCCCACTACTGCTTTGAACAGCTCACAAAGGTAGGAGCCAGCAGGCCAATGCCAGCAGTGGCTTTGGAGCTCAGAGGGGCCTTTTGTCACTATTTGGGTTTCCAGTTACTACAGAAGATTCTTAGTTCCTACTAGAACTCTCAGCCAGGCTAGTCCTTTTGCTTGCTGGGGCTGGGTTTGCTGAGTAGCAGCCAGGACACCACCACAGCTGGCTGGTGAGCCCCGAAGTTCCAGTAGCACGGACTCCAACCAGCCTCATCCAATAGCTACCAGGGCTGATGGCCACAATAGCTACCAGACTGATGGCCACTGAGCCCTTCTGGAACTTTAGAAGAGCCAAACCTATAAAAATCTGATTTTCATTATGTTTGCTGAGAGATTAAAAACCACATCACCTGTTCTAATCAGTTTGGAAGAGTTAAGTAAATAAGGATATGAACCAAAAGGAATGCAGAAACTCCCTCTTTAAGAAACAGGACTAAACTATCTCAGGTGGATTAGAAATTAGATAATTGGAATCATTTCATAGGATCATGGGAAAATTGCCTAGAATATTTCAGGCACTATAATGAAGTCTTCAGTGTTGTTTTAACTGAGGGAATTAGGAGGAGTGTAAGTACTATGGATAGTGTGATCTTTCCAGGTACTTTATGTGGGTGAAAGCTACTTATTTTGTTTCAGGGAAACTTTTCTTTAGTAGTTGTTTTAGACTGCTGGGTATAAGTAAATTTTTAGGTTGATAGCTTGCTTGTGAATGGAAAGCTCTAATTATGGTAGATACTTATGGAGAAACTGTTCATCCTCCTTATATTCCTGCTTTATTCTGAGAAACTCGATGTTGTGGGGAAAAATAAGACTTCTACTGAGTAAGGAAGAAAGGTCAGATTTATTAACTAATGACAAAATCAGGCTGCCTACAATCTGACTACACTAATACACCATTATTCATGAAATTCTCCTGTCTTTTACTGCTCTGTAACTAGGAATAGGCCCAGGCACTTCATGTTTTTCAGTACCCACAGTTGCATGGTGGTTTTGTATCAGGAGCTTATATTTAGGTGCCCA
Organism: Notiomystis cincta; assembly: GCA_013398075.1. NCBI lineage: Eukaryota > Metazoa > Chordata > Aves > Passeriformes > Notiomystidae > Notiomystis > Notiomystis cincta. The sequence continues at coordinate 15,398 of VZRX01007976.1, read as the reverse complement.
CTGATGTTGTTTTTCATCCCAAGTGCTTTTGGGAGGGTGAACAGCTGATCATTACACTGAGTTTGCTTGTACCCATGAGCACGCTTAACCTAGAGCAGCAAATAGTTATTGTATTGCATTTTGTTTTGTGCCTGTGGGCACACTTAAGTCAATATACATGATGGCTAGTACCACATATTCTATTTGTCTGCACCCATGGGCCCTTGGAATTGCCAGTGCGAGGGAATTGGTGAATTAACTAATGGTATGCCCGCTGGTGTACTTACTTCAAGAGCAATGCTACTGTTAATTGCTTAACTTAAATCTAATCATAATGCAAAATAACAAGGAAAGTGCTTCAAGAATCCCAATTCACAGAGAAAATGGATACTAACACTTGCTTAATTCTAAGCTTCTTTGTTGCCAAAATTGAGGAAGACATTTTTGGGGCAGAAGTCTCTGTTATGGCTAACTGTCCTTCTTTCCCTCCCTGTTTTACAGCCAACACAGAGCTCTCTGTTCTCAAGCTTTTACCTGCATGAAATCTAGTACAAGGCTAGTGCTTACTCTGCTCATTAGTGAAATTACCACTGACTGCTGTGTGAGATGGAGGTTACTCTGTCTCAGCACCACAACAACCTCTCTAACAGCAGTATTGCTAAACTGTGAGTGGAAATGGTGCAGAAGGTAATGTTGACACACTGCAATTACCACTGTGTCCTCATAGCATGTTCAAATGACACTGGCTGTCTCCATGCTGACTTGGCAACACCAGAACTGGCTTTGAGATGTATATGTGGATCACTACATTTCAGGAGCATTACCCTCTCTTGTTAGCCTGTATCAAGTCAGGTCTTCTCAGAACTCTGCTGAAAAATGGTAATTCAGTGATAAGACTGAGTCTAAAGTCACACTGGCATAGATGAGCTGAGCTTCAGTGGCGCTAGGAACCAATTTTTGTACTTGAAGAAATCTAAAGTGGGAGTCTTAAATACTCTAAGCAGAAGCCATTAATGCAAGGTACTGGATTAACCTTTTCTAGCAGTAAAGTCATCTATCCTTACTAATACCCCTTTTTTCTCTTCTGTAAAGGTCAAGCTAGAAGGATGCTGAGTACACAGACTGGATGAGTGCCACAAAGGAGCAGATGAGGGGAAAAAAGGTGGTACAATTATTTTCCTTGTAATAGTATGGTACAGTCCACAGGGTTAAGTTGCTGAGCTGGTTAGAGAAAGCTCTGCAGTGTACTTTTTTTCTATGCGCTTTTGCTATGATGATGGCAGGCAGGACCTCACAGCTCTGCTAATGCCAACCCTGTGTAGCTTCCTGTTCATATAGATCTTGTAATAAATACTGATTGGGTTACAGAGTCTCTGGTGGCTCCTGGCTAATGTGACTGACAGACCAGATAAGTCCATTAGTAAAGTACCAGAATAAAATAAGTTGGAGATGTGAAATGGCAAGTATCCAGATGGAAAATGACAGATAAAACTGTAGAAGAGTTATTAATGTATAGCTTTTTAGTATTATCACTGCAAAGTTTACCTAGTGCTACTGAAAGCAGATGGTTAACCTTATAAAAGAGACAAGACCAGGTGGAAAATACCACGTTCCTGCCACTAGTGCTTTTCTCCTCCGTGTGGTTTTCTTGCTCACAGCCTTATCCTTCCTGTGACTGCAGGTCAGGAAAACCTGTGTAGATGAGCTCTTTTGAACTTTTTTTTTTTTAAGAGGCCAAAAAGCAGCAGTAAGAACATGAGTGTTCCTTAGCCATAATGACTTTGGAGTTCAGAAATTTATAACACTACTATAACTATTAAGTCTTTCAATTAAGTAAGGGGAAATTTGGTTTAGAGACGATTATAGCAAACGCTTACTAGGTATTAAAGGACAGGGCTAGAATTACTAGCTTTTTAAAACTAGCAATCCTGCAAAATTGTTTTATACAAGCTCAGCAAGCAGGACAGTAAATGGGGGAGAGGCACAAAAAACCCCAAAGGTCTTGAGGAATTAATGAAGACTGATTCTGAGCAATGAACCAGTTGTTGGGGACAGTGCCAGACTAGACTAGTATGAGATACAGAAATTAGCTACCATGAAACTCTGCATTAGTCAGCTTGGTTAATTTAGTTCTTGCCAAGGTCCTCAGGGAATACCTGCATATGATCTGAAGATTCTTCCTACCTGGTGTAGAATGATGCTGTTCAAATGCCAACATGCCTCAGCTGGTATTGCTCACATGTCTCTGTTGGTGAGAGGGTTTGTGTCCTTTTCCAACTTACAGGTAGCATTCAATGCCAGCACTGCCAGGGTCATGCTGATAACAAATTATTGCATCTCTAATGTTTCCATCCTCTTCTGTCCAGGTCTGTGAAAAAGGAACCTTCAAGTATATGTGGAGTCTCTCCCTGCCCAGCTGGGAGAGCCCTGGGTACACTTCAGGTAATTCAAAGGAAAGTTCTCCCCAGTGGTGGAGACCTCTCATCTTCCTAGGAAAAACTGCTCCACTACTTAGGCCTTGTGTTAGAATTCTGAGTCTGTGGGGACTGTGATTGGTTCGTTTTTATCCTTAAGTTATTGGAGGGGGTTTTGCTTGATGTTTGTTTGTCTGGGGGATTTTTACTTGTTTTATTCGATTGGTTTTTGTTGGTTTTTTTTTTTTTGTTTTTTTTTTTTCAAAAACCAGAAAATAACCCATNGTTGGGTTTTTTTTTTTGTTTTTTTTTAAATCAGGTGCGCTCGTCCTTTCTGATAGCGGAGACGGGAGAGAGGTGCCACCACGCTTTGGCAAGGCTGTCTTTGCTAGCGGCTGCTCCGAGCGAGCTACTCGGGGCCGGACCACACGCCAATGCCTATTCCGAGGTCGGAGCGCTCCTGTAAGTGCCTCCATCCGCAGGCCCCGGACGACGCTGACTCCCGGCAGCTCCCGCGCTCGCGCAGGCGCGGGCAGGGCCGCACTACCGGCCCCGCGCGTGGGGGAGCGCGGCTCGCAGCGCTGCCGTCGCCGCCGCCGGTTCCGAGAGCGCCGCCCGAGCTGTGGCTGAAAGCGGGCGGCGGACGCTGGGGCACGGCCGGGCCTCCACGCTCTCCCGCGTCCCGAGGGCCCCGCCGCCATTCGACCCTCCCGCTCTTCCCCCCGGCCTCCTGGAATGGTTCGGCCCGCGGCCCGGCCCGGCCTCTGAGGGGCCGCGGCCGCCATTTTGTGCGGCGGCGGGTGTAGTGCGGTGGAGGCGGTGCCGAGAGCTTCTCGGGACGTTGTTCCCTTCCTTGGTCGGTGAGCGGGGCGCGGGGCCGGTGGGGTGCGGTCCGGCTGCCCGCGGTGCTGGGGCAGGTGGAGCCGCATCCAGAGGTCGCAGGCTTGGGTGGGCCTGGCAGGCGGCGGGGCCGAGGGGGACTGGGCTCCTGGCTCTGCCGGGGGAACCTGTGGCGCCCCTGGGAATTTCCGCCGTGTTCGGGGACCAGTCGCTGTTGGTACCTCCGTAGCTCCAGGACGGGCCGAGGTGTACGGCAGGGCCGGAGCCTTTAGCGTTAATGAATGTCGCGTTTTGGTGCTCCCTGTTGTGTAATACAGAGGGACTCGTGCCTCAGGACGAAGAAGATGAAAGCCAAGTCGGGGGACAGGGAGATCGCTTACGCCTGCTCTGTCCCTTTTGTACTTCAGTAACTTCCAGCGAAGATGTCGGAGTATATCCGGGTGACAGAGGACGAGAACGATGAACCCATCGAAATCCCGTCGGAGGACGACGGCACGGTTCTGTTGTCCACGGTGACGGCGCAGTTCCCCGGGGCGTGCGGGCTGCGCTACAGGAACCCGGTGTCGCAGTGCATGCGGGGAGTCCGGCTGGTCGAGGGCATCCTGCACGCCCCCGAGTCCGGCTGGGGAAACCTCGTTTACGTCGTGAATTATCCCAAAGGTTTGTCCTCGTGGTTTCAGTTCTGTGTATCAGGCTGCTTTCTTTAAGGTCTGATCACTGCTGATCTGACAGGGCAGCACTGTTACTCTTTAACTCTCTGATGGCACAGAGATCAATGATTTATTCAGTTGTCTATCCTGCCGAGTAAGTTTGACCCCATTGAGTTTCTAATTAACACTCTACCTAAACGGGTTCTTAAAGTCTTGTGTTATCCTTGAAGGGATAGCCTTATATAGGCCTTCAAAGACTGTAGTGTACTATAATCTCTGCAGTCACAGACACTTCTCCTTTAAGGCATGGTTTGGTCAGAGGTACCATGTAGAAGTGCTCAGGAAAGTAGAAACCTGACCACCCTGCTCCACTCCCCAAAAAAAGAGGTGAAGGAAGTAAATTGCTAGTGAAGTAGTCTTGTTAAAAATGCATGTTTTCTCCACCTTATGGGACTGCGAATGTTGCTGGATAATACTTAAGTAAACTAGTGCAGAACTGACTGGGTCAAATTGCATTTTGGAGGAGGACTCGAGTGTGGACTGGCTTTGGTTCAGGGCAGTCAGATGTGTGTTCAGTTAGCTCTCACCAGCTGGTGTGTGTCTCTTGCAGTCTCTACTCTTTCTCATCATAGGTTATAATTTAACACCATGCAGTTCATAGTCAGTGGGTCAATTTCCAGAGTTGAGGATGTCTAATGTACTTTTTTATATTCAGATAATAAGAGAAAAATGGATGAAACTGATGCATCATCAGCTGTGAAAGTGAAACGAGCAGTACAGAAGACTTCAGATTTAATAGTCTTGGGTCTCCCCTGGAAAACTACTGAACAAGACTTAAAGGAATATTTCAGTACCTTTGGAGAAGTTCTGATGGTGCAGGTAAAATCCATTTGTGGCCCATGTAAGGAGGGATGTTGGGTAGATACCAGGCTTCTGAGAAAGCAAGTAGAAACAAAGGACCTGTATAAACTTGGATAAGATCAGAAGCCATGTCTCTTTCTAAGAGTGCCCTTTTTTTCCATGACCTTGGAAATGACCATATCTTCTTGGGGGAAGATAGGAAAGAATTAGAGGTTGCTGTGATAAGAATTTTTATAAGACTGGTAAACTCTCAAACAGATTTTTACCAAATTCATTCAGTAACAACATGCTTCATACTAGTGGTTACTTCTGGTTTTTGGTTTTTCCGCCTAGGTTAAGAAGGATATTAAAACAGGCCACTCGAAAGGTTTTGGGTTTGTTCGGTTCACGGATTACGAAACCCAAGTGAAAGTAATGTCTCAGCGGCACATGATTGATGGAAGATGGTGTGACTGTAAACTTCCCAACTCTAAGGTACTTTGGGATTTACTGCTGGTTTTATTTGTATGAAACACTCTAAGTGCTCCTCTTCATCAGCTGTGTTAGGGGAGAGCAGCTGCACTGATTAACTGTTCTCGGATGAGGCTTTACTGTGAATGGGCAGAACAAGTGAGAGCAAGGAAGGAAAACAGGGAGGAAGTGGGTGAGCTGGAAGTAATTGAAATGTTGGGAAAATAGCTCATCATTTGAGGGAATGAAGTACAGATAGAAATCTGTGTTTGATGTCCAGCAGTACTTGCCTATTGCATGAATAAAGCAGATGGAAGAACTAATTTGAGGAAAAGCAGAACAGTCTTTGAGTTCCAAACTGAACCTGTAGCTTCTATTCTTGTCTCTGTGTGCACTTATAACAAAAATGTGTTCTTCCAGAGTGGCCTTGTCACCATCCCTGTGTGTTGCTCTCATGCTCATTTTCTTGTGGCTCTTCCCTCCCACCTGTACCAAGGTGCAGCCATGTTCATGGAATAGAATTTATTTAATTAATTTATTTTTAATTTATTTTAAGTCTTAAATTTACAATCTCAAACTTTCTTCCATCAGCAGCCCTCAGAAGAGGCTAGATTAAGAGTATCATTTACCATCCTGTCACTCAGTTCTCAAGGACTATAGTTGTGATAGTTTTTTCCTTCAATTCTCTCTAGCAAAGTCCTGACGAACCTTTGCGCAGCAGGAAGGTGTTTGTTGGACGCTGCACCGAGGACATGACAGAAGATGAACTCCGACAGTTCTTTTCCCAGTATGGGGAAGTGGTAGATGTCTTCATTCCTAACCCCTTCCGAGCTTTTGCTTTTATTACATTTGCAGATGATCAGGTAAGTCTTAAAATATTTTAACTTCATAGACTACATTTTAGTAGTAGTATGATAAGGTATCATTTCTGGAACTACACGTGAAATGCTTACTTGTCCACTGTCTTGAGAATTACAGTGGTATCAGTTTGATCTGATCTATTGAATGGACTGAGATTACTGCAGCTGTGCAGACAGGGTTTTATACTGGAAATAGTGTAGCGATGAATGCAAAACTAAATCACTTCAAATCGAATTAAGTACATGCATATGCTTTCTTTCCAGGGTAAATATCTGCTCAGACTCATAGGGAATGTTTTGTGTTTTGTCTTTTAAAAAAAATGTTAGTAGTACATCTAAGATACATTTAATCAATCCCTTATTTCTTATAGGTTGCCCAGTCTCTTTGTGGAGAGGACTTGATCATTAAAGGAATCAGCGTGCATATATCCAATGCTGAACCTAAGCACAATAGCAGTAGACAGTTAGAGAGAGGTGGAAGATTTGGTGGTAACCCAGGAGGCTTTGGGAATCAGGGAGGGTTTGGTAACAGCAGAGGAGGTGGGGGAGGACTGAGCAACAACCAGGGCAGCAACATGGGTGGGGGTATGAACTTTGGGGCCTTTAGCATCAACCCTGCCATGATGGCAGCAGCGCAGGCAGCCCTGCAGAGTAGCTGGGGGATGATGGGCATGCTGGCCAGCCAGCAGAACCAGTCTGGGCCCTCAGGAAACAACCAGCCTCAGGGCAACATGCAGCGGGAGCAGAACCAGGGCTTTAGTTCAGGCAACAACTCGTATGGAGGGTCCAACTCAGGGGCAGCGATAGGCTGGGGCTCGGCCTCGAACGCAGGCTCCAGCAGTGGGTTTAATGGAGGCTTTGGTTCAAGCATGGATTCCAAGTCGTCAGGCTGGGGAATGTAGACGCAGTGGGCTCTGATACTTACTCTGTGGTGGGAAATCAAATTTTTCTAACTCATGGTAAGTATACTGTAAATTACGTATATACTAAAGTTTTCCAAATGAATTTGTTCAGTGTGCAGTATATTCAGCAGTATTTTTGACATTTTTCTTTTCTAAAAAAAGAAAAAAAAAGAAAAAGAAAAGAAAGGTAAAAGGAATTTTCTAAGTTTTGTTACATATCTAGTTGGAATTCTGAATGTTTGGAAGTGGACTGCTATTTGCCCGATAGGTGAACTAACACTACAGTCAATAGGAAAGGTTTCTCCTGTAATACTTTATCCCTTGTTTCCTGGCTACCTGAATTCTTTGCATGTTCAAAATGGAACCATTGGTCAGAAACAGCATTCTCTCCCTCTTGTTTTTAATTTGATCTCACCATAAGACTCTCCCAAGCACCCTGTTGGACAACACAGTGTCGTTTTTATTTGTGTTTTGTTTTTTTTTTTTTTAAACACTGTCTCCCCTCCATACTAAAGTACGATATGAAGGCTTCATTTAATCTCCGCAGTTCATCTCATTTCAAATGTGTACGGAAGAAGCACTTCATTGAAAGCAGTGCTGTAAATATTCTGCCTTAGGAATACTTCTGTCTACATGCTTTCTCATCCAAGAATACTTCATCACACTGCACATGCTGCGTCTTAGACGGTGGGTGTTCCATTTTTATCCGCTACTCTTTATTTCATGGAGTCGTTTCAACGCTGTGAACGCAAGGCTGTGAGATGGAACCAGAAGGCTGTTTGAACTTTTGAAACCATGTGTGGGATTGGTGGTGGTGCCGAGGCATGAGAGGGCTGGTATGTGCGAGATAAAGGAGCGAGCGCATGCAGAGACCTGGTGGTGCATTAATGGGATTTTATTTGACTTGGCGAGATGTCTCTCAATCCTGTGGCTTTGGTGAGAGAGTGTGCGGAGAGCAATGATAGCAAATAACGTGCGAGTGTTTATTGCATTCAAAGGACATCCACATGTGGAAGACTTTAAGTGGGTTCTCTACCTAGTTAATCAATTAGTTGAATGTGTTACGTGAAATGGAATATTTGTATTTCTTTTCCCTTATGTCAACTGCTGTGAATGCTGTATGGTGTGTGTTTTTTTTCTGTTAACGATCTGTAAGTGTGGTAATGTGACTTGAAGACGATGGGGTTTGTGATGAGAACATTGAGCTTGTGGTGTGCTTTGCAGTAGCTCTTTTAGCAGAGATCACTAGAGCTCAGTGTGCCTCTCCAGGGTGGAAGTTCCACTGTCTGTAAGATATCCATAAGAATGCTGTTTGCTGCAGTTTTGTGTTTGGATGCTTTTTATAAGATTTGTCACTGTAGGAAATTCTTAAATAAAACTGATTTAAGTAATATGTGTCTTTGTTTTGCAGCCCTGAATGCAAAGAATTCATAGCAGTTAATTAATTTTACCCTTTTGCGATGAACTTCTGTAAAGCTTTTTGCAGTCACTCGGTTTGTTTCAGATAAGCAGGTTCTAAAGGAGCCACCGCTCAGCACGTATCGATACCCGACACTCACCTCTAAGCCACTATACTCTTGCATTGTGCAGTGACATAGATCTAAAATCCAGGTCCCACACCTTGGGGTGCCCGCACCTAGACTGGTAAGCAGCTCCCTCCAGATTTCATCTGTGCCAAGGAACGTTACTTGTTCTTTTAGCAGTTGGAGTTCCTTATCAGAAGTGGGTTGGGGGAAACTGAGAGTTGCTGTCATGATGGATTTCTGTCCACAGCATCTCCTTTGGGGATGGATGTTTTTAACTTGTTTTTAGATCAGCCCACTCATGGGAAACAGGCTTCTACCACACTTCCAGCCCAGGAGAATGCTGTTAACTCCTGTTAAAACTAGTCACAGGAAAGACTTTCCAGCTGAATAAAGCACTAGTAAATATACACAGACTGATAAAGTTTGAATCTGAACTAAGTTACGACAGGTGCAGAGGTATCACATAAGAGGCAGCTTCTTAACAAAGTGCACAGTGTTAGAGTAGAAACTAGTGGACGGTTATTTCCACTTCTGGTATGGGCTTGAGGAATTGTGTTGTGTACTTGGGGTTGCAACCCACTGAAGCTTGGATCTGTATTTTTCTATACACCATAATCCTGTGCTGTAGCTGTGAGTAGTCTGAATATGGATATTTACACAGTTTTTAACTTATATAATTTTCAAGTGAGTCTTCATTACTCTGTATCCCACTGAGGCTTGTGAATAGCAGAGCATCTAAACAGCAGACAAAACTGCATGGCTGAGTTTTCCACCTGCAGAATTAAAAAATCAGTTGTGCCTTAATGTACTTGATTTAAAGAGGATTTCTAAACACTCAGGCTGAGAAAGAAATCCCACACATTTGTTCATATTCCACTGAAAAAGTTGCTTACATTTTCTTTTCTGCACCTAAATCAGAATAATCTCCAAACTGTCCCATCTGTGAATTTTGCATTTTAGCACTTGCACTATTACCAGCTACTTCTGCTGAGTAACAGTTTAAAATGGTATTCTTGGACCTCCAAAGACTAACTGAGACCCCCTGCAAGGAACCTCATGGTAAGTTTTTGTAATTAGCATGGTTTTAATTCTGTTTAAATTGTTCAGGTTTAGGTTTAAGAGGCTGGTTGGTAGCATTGAATAGTCTTTGCTAATAATTTTAGTCTTCCTTCACCTTCAAACAAAATCTGAAAATTTTAGAATTTCGAGTTTCGGTAGCATTTTTAACGGCTTTGCATACTTTAATGTTTATAAGTGAGTAAATAAACTATCACTGAAAATACACTGAAGTGTTTTGAGTCTTCATTTCTTTTAAAGAGATACTTTGTTTTCAGTTACATTACTCTAGAAAGTGAAATGCTGATGAAAGACTGAGATACAAGAAGGAAGTTTATGTATATTGTAAGGGGGGTAGCTATCTTAGAAAAGCATGTTTTTTCTAACATTTTCTAATTAGTTCGAAGAATTGCTGTCAGGTGTACTTGGACTGAAACTCTGAATGTGAAAGCTTGTTCTTCAGAAAACTTCAGAAAAACACCATTTTTACAGCTGAGAGCAGGAACTTCTCAGGCACAGGCTGTGCAGCAGGTACCTGCAGGGGCACAGTGACAGCAGGGCAGGTAAATGCCCTCACATACAACAAGCAGCTGGTACCACATACCTGAGGAGTGGGTGAAGGGACATCAGTGCTCTGCAGGCTCTCATTGTACCTGTGTTTAGTCAGAAGCTGCAGTCAAAGGAAGATTTCCCAGCACTATTTAAAACAAAATACACTTTATGAAGAAATGAATAAAGCATGCTGTAGGGAGATGGCAGCTTTGTACAGCTGAAGGACTTCGAACGTCTGCTGGGACATTTTTTCCCCACCCCATCAACTGCAGTCAATCTTCCTGGTAAATAGGTAGGTTTAAGATCGGTACTGCTCCAGTGTAACCAATACCATTATCAAAGTGGACAAGATAATTTTTATAACCTTCATGACTTAAATTTATTTCTCCCTGGCCCCCTTCACAGTGTTTTCTCAAAATTCCCAATTTACTCCTCAAAGATGAGGGGGTTTTTTTGGTCAGCTGTATGGTAAGCAGATGTCATGCACAACTGAGCTGTCTTCTAACCCTCCTTGCCCTGTGATTGACACCACTTACTAGGGAAGCTCTTCAGGCTCACCTTCCCTTCCTCCACGAACTTGCTCCACAAAGTGCGAAACAACAGTGGCAGCAAAAGCTGTTTAACAGTTTGAGATCTAAATACTCAATTATTGTGCTTGTATGGATTAAATTAAGTTAATGATTCTAAATGTAATTCCTGAATTGTCTTAGAATGGTAAAATTGCTTGTAAATGAATATTTGATTCAGAATACAATTTTCATTAGTATTGCATCCCTTGGAAAAGTTGTGTAATCAAGAGAGACAGCCTTGTTGAGGAATTTGGGCATGGAGGAGGAAGTGCATTTGTTCTGAATGTAAATTAAGGTAATTGGAATGTATGGCTATTCTAATCTAAGAGATAAGAGGGACAATTATGCTATTACATTGTAAAATGTTTTTCCCAAAACTCAGTCTTGGATCTTGACTAATTTTACAGAGTAATTAATTTTAGCAGTTCAGGCGTTAAAAAACCAAATAAAATCCGCAACCCTGTACTCAGCAGAGAGGGGATTCGTTTCCCCTCACAAATACTGCTGTAGCATGGTTCAGTCTTCTGTCAGAAACAATGCCAATCAGTTTAAAAGCAGCAATTTAGTAAATTATGAAACTCTGTTCTACAAAGAGAGCTGGAATAAAGGAATGTTCGGCTTCTTGCTCTCATCATGGAGAACTGAACTGAGTTCTGGGTGCATTGCTCTGCAGTAGGGAACCTCAGGCATGACCAAGGCGTGTTCGATAGTAAGTGATTTAACAAATCTAACGTCAATAACAGAAACTACAGTCATACTGTGGGGTTATCATAACATTTTCAGTTTTGTTAGTATTCCTCCCTGTTAAATAGCACCTGTAGCACTTGCCATTCTGAAAATCAGAATAACATAAAGGTGGCAATTGATTGTTAAAATGAACATTCTGCAGTGAAATAGTTCTGCGTCACCACCTTAAAGCTACTACAGGAAAATATAAGAAAGACACAGGGCTGTACCTGCTCCATTACATAAACAGCTGAGTAGCCAAACTGAGTAACTGTCATCTTGCCTGCACAAGCATGTTGCTCTAGGTTGGTATGAGGTATGGGCTGGAGGTTTTCCAATATCCATCATCATGTGAATCTTCACCTGCATCCCAGGGAACACAAATGAGAACCATGAATAGAACAGGTGGGCATTGTTTAATACAATACAGAATTGGCACTCTACAGCTATCATCTGACACCATATTTTAGGTATCCTTTGAGTCACTACAGGCTTGTAAGAGAGTGACTGTGTCACTTGCCCCCCTTGGGCTATTCCAAAGAGCTAATCTATTAAAACCATTGATTGGTGGGGGAATGGTAGGAAAGAATGATAAGAATGCTCTCAGCTGAAACTGGATTAAGCCTATCTGGCTATCTTTCACCATTCTTACGTGACTTAAACATGCGCGTATGTCCCACAGTCGAAGTTCAGTTGTGTCCGTTCTCTCCACACAGCCTCAGAGCTAAGGACCACATTCAATTCCATGTTCAGTCCTTACCATTATGATTTGCAGTCCCGAGGCAGAACAAGGCTTTAATTCTCACACTAGCACAGAATTTTGGCATTGCATTTCCATACAGACCCAGGTCTCCTGGTGTTTGTGTGGAATATATTAACTCTCACGTCAGTTCAGTTATTCTGGGTTTCTACATAAACAGTGAATATGTGCATTAATTCAGACAGACTATAAAATCTGACTATAAACAGCTGAGGTAAGCCTGAGCCTCCCCAAACCACAATCACCTCTGATTTTAAAATTCCATAAGCATACACAGACTGGAGTATCTTCCAAAACTGCTTGCTGAGAAGCTCAGTTCAGTTACTAAGAAATAAATCTGAAACACAGCATTCAGCAGGAATGTCCATATATTACGGTTTTAACTTCCCTGGAGAGATCTGTAATGAAAGAACATTAAAAATTCTCACTACACAGATCTCGTGAAATCTTTTGTAAAACCGTTCTTTTCTTCCAACATAATTAGAAGCAAATATCTAAGTAGCAGCGTCCAGGGCATCAGCTAGGACAGATGTACACACAGACAGGAGCAATTCTTTGGGAAGCATATCAAAGGACAATTGCAGACAAATCCAATCCACTGAACACACCTAATTACAGTATGTGAACAACGGAAATTGGTAACAAGAAAGGGCCACCTACATGTTTAATCCTCGAGAAATTATGTCGAACAGGGTTGACAGGATTCACCTGCGTCGAGTAGCATAATCCTGAGCGTCGTGAAGGAGCACTGTTGACACTCTAATGTGAGCTGATTTTGCTTGTGTCACAGAAATCTTCGCAAAGTCATGCAAAAAGCCCTTTGATCCTGTGTCCTTTTGTTTTTGATGATGTCAAACACTTGAATTTGAGTTGAGATTACTATTGTTTCACAGAGAAATTTAACTCTGTCTTTTAATTTAGTGGAACACTTACCTGATTTCCTTCTCCTCACTTTTCAGGATTGTGAAATCCCAATGCTGAAGTTTTGTCAAAAGTCAAGACAAAAGCTTGAACAATAGAGGGAATATGAAAAAAGAAAATAGCAGGTTTAAAATAGAGTTTTCAACAAAACACCATCAAAGAGAAATATCGCAAAGAAAGATGAGCTGCTGCCAATGCAGCATTGTATTCTGACTCAGAAAAAATTACATTTCAGAGATAGGCAGGGTTATAACCTGACTGCACAAAACCAAATGTTCAGGTGTTATCACTCAAGTACTCCCTGGATTACGAAGTTACCTGATTGCTGCACATGGATGATTACAAATGTGACCCTTTCATATCAGTTGGACATACTGCCATACTTGCTTTTACTTACTAACAGCCGGCCCACAACTTGTTGAGTCTCAAAGCTGTATGCAGAAAAAGCCTACTAGGAAGTGCTGACATGCCCTGGAGGCACTGGGCCTGCTGGCAGGCAAGGGGAGACTTGGCAGAGGCTATAGTCCTCTAAGTTAAAATTAGGCTCAGAGTCTACAAAAGTATGTCTTAATTTGCCCCAGCTATAAATAATGTCAGTGATTTCCAGTAGCCAAGAGTCATTCTGCTCCAGCACTGCTCAGCTCCACTGGAAAGGCAAACAAAATGATTTGGCTATATGCTGAGTAAAGTTTGTACAAGGACATGGGAATTTCAACCTGCATGCCAAGGCACAGAGTCAGCTGAGCTCTGAGCCCCCTTAGCTAACAATTAAAGCTAGAAGAAGAAACTCCTTGGGGTCAAAGTGACAGTATTTCAGGTACGCCCATGTGGGGCAGGCAAAAGGGAAAGAGCCTTGCTATGGCACATGTTTGATGTGGTAAGAGCAATGCAGACCCACCAAGCTGTCAGTACATAATTGAAATGCGTGGCTGGAATCTCCTGAACCCCAGTAAAGAATCTCTGAGGAAGGGAAGATATTCTGTCTGATGCATGTTCGGGAACTGAGGAGGGAGGGAAATGAGTCAGTGTTAGCACGGCTGGAGGAATTGTTCTTGCTGAAGTCAGATTACTCCAACTTGATAGCCTCTGCCAAGTAGCACTGTAATGACGCAAAATTGCATCTGACAGATTGGTGCCGAGAGTTTGTATCATTGAGGCTACTGCATGAGGATGGGCCATTATTCTTTCAATTTTGGTCTGTGATGCCTGTTAACATATATCAGGCTTTTCCATATGATGCTTTTTAGCCTGGTGTCTAGGGCAGCTGTCCTAACATTGCTCCATCCACATTTTTTTCCTGGATGAGCATCTCCGCCACTTGGCTGTCGGTTCTCAACCAAGGGTTACGGTTATGCTTAGGGTTATGCTTAAGGTTGGGGTTCAGAAAACCAGAAAACTCAGATATCCAGGGACATTTCAGTTGTAAAAGGAATGTCAAGGCCAGCTTGGTTCTGCCCTAACATTGCTCCATCCATGTTTTTTCCTTGGATGAGCATCACCCCCATCGGGCATTTATTTCTCTATCTAGGCTTAGGGTGATGATGAGGGTTCGGATTTCCCTGGGAGTTAGGATTTTGAAAACCACAGCGTTCCAGGCATGCTGCAACTGTAAAAGGAATGCCACAGCCAGCATGACTCTGCCACAAATTTGATCCATCCACAAATATTTTGTTGCAAGTCCATCACCTCTGTGCCAATTTTACTCCTCAACCTAGGGTTAGGGTTATGCTTAGGGTTAGGGTTGGGAAAAGCAGAAACCTCCTGGATCCAGGGACACTTCAGCTGGAAAGGGCATGCCAAGGCCAGCGTGATTCTGCCCTAAAACATTGCTCTGTCCACCCATTTGTCCTTGGAAATGCATCGCCCCTCTTGTGTTTTTATTTCTTGGCCTAGATTTCAGGTAATTAGGAGGATTAGTGTTTTACTTGGATTTAGGATTTTGAAAATAACAATGCGCAGTTTCCTAGACACACTTCAGGTGCTAAAGGAATGCCACAGTTGGGCTCGTTCTGGTCCCAGTGTTGCTTCATCCACACGTATTTTCTGTCAAGAGCATCACCCTCATGCCACTTTTGGTTCAGAACAGAAGCTTAGGGTTATGTTTATTGCTAGGGTTTGGAAAACCAAAAAGCTCAGATATCCTGATAAAATTCAGTGGGAAAACACATGCAAGGATCGCATGGTTCTGCCCTAACACTGCAACATTCACGTGTTTATTCCAGGATGAGCATCTACAACACATGGGTTTCGGTTCTGAACGTAGTGATAGAAGCCTGCAGAAAAATTAGGGGAGGGACACTGAATTCCAGCCAGAGTGACCTGGATACAAATG